>CM024651.1:29267603-29508488 GCA_014182695.1 Eucalyptus albens | reverse complement strand
GTGAAACGTAGTCTATATGCTTTATAGATATGAAAAGAATGAAAAGTTCGATTTGAAGGACTCTGCAAGTCACGTTATAATCGGAAGAAATGACCTAAGATCACGCCCTTCATCTGCCAGTTTTCCAGGAACTTCAACCGTACAAACTGCTAAGGGCATTTGTAACTTTCATGACAAGACGGAAGCAACCCCTACAATAATCTGTCCGCTTTCATCAAATCAAGATTGATAAGACTAGATAATGTGCCTGACACACATGATCTCCAAATTAAATAGTAGGGGCACAAAGACAGATGTTACCGTAAAACTTAAAAAACAACGCAATATGCACTCTAGTCCAGTGTCCGACAGAGGAGACATCAAATATCAACTAGAATTTGCTGCATCACTTGATAAATATGATTTTATATTCTTAAAATACAGGACTTAACAAAATAAATGCCCATTATTCCAATCACAATGGTTGGGTGGTCCTCTTTCATCATACTCTCTGCTCTTCTATACACTCAGCAATCTATTGTGTTTCTTCATTTTCTCTTGGCCAGAAGATTTCCAAATGCATGTTCTGTCCCCTTTGCTATGTATTGCTTTCTGAAGAGGAATGGTGGAAATAAAGGAAAAAAAGGCAATATACCTATGAGGTGTGCAAAACTTGATCGGAGCAAATTCACAATGCTTCTCAACAGCTGGGTATGCAGTTCCTTATAGGCTACTTGGGTCCGTTTCCCTCTTGGCTCCTCACAGAAAATTAGAGATTGCCACTTTGAATATGAACAAATTGCACATTTTCAAGTGACACTCCAATCAAGGTCTACAGGCACAATTTTTCTCTGATGGGGTTTCTTGCGAGTGGAAATTTCTGAAGATTCAATGTCCAATGCGAGAGAACTTTGTGCTGAGCCAAGCAGAGGAAATTATGCGACCAAACAAGAGGAGATATATGATGAAGGATATATAGGCTGCTGTGCCTATGCAAACCAAGAAACCGATGAACAGCCCCTTCACTTCAGAAGTTATGAAATTCACCAACAGATAGCCATTGATCATTATCAAAATTGCAGCCACAGTCCAGGCCACCCTCTAGAAAACCAATAAACAAGTAACAAGTCAATCATCAGGTGAGCATCAGCTGTAACACAAGTAGATCATGTCTAGTGTAACAATCTTAAGTACTTCTGCACAGAGTTCGACGAAATTTGGACCCAGAATAAGGTGGTGATGAGTAAGACATGCACAAAAGTGCAAACCCTAAAAGAAAGATAATTAAAAACAAGAAAAAAAGCCACAAAAAACCCCAAAATTTACCAACTATGACACATTTATCCCAAACTTTTTTGTGTAATCAAAAACCCCAAATTTTTATCCATGTCACACATTTATCTCAAACTTTTTTCTGTGACACCAAAAAACCCAAAATTATACTTGTGTGACACCAAAGACCCTAAACTTTTGTTTTGTAACACCAAAAATCCCAAACTTATATTCACGTGACATATTTACCCCTAAAAATTTGGCATCATAGAAAAAAGTTTGGAGTTTTTAGTGTCACAAAACAAAAGTTTAGAGTAAATGTGTCACACTACACAAGTTTAGGATAAATGTGTCACATAGGTAAAAGTTTGGGGTTTTTAGTATCACAAAAGAAAAAAAAGAAAAAGTTTGAGATAAATGTGTCACAATTGGCATAATTTAAGGTTTTTGGTGGCTTTTACCCTCGAAACAAAGAACAACAGAACTGAACAACAAACAGCAGTTAGTTGTCTGGATAGTCAAACACGGTTGCTCGCTTTCCTTAGAGCAGTCCATGCTTCAGATGCAAAGTACAGTTGTCCAGTATGCAGGGCAAAATATAAAAGATGAAGTAAAGTAAGATTGGTCCAATTGTTAGGAGCTGTTATTTCACATATCACTCTGACTAGACCTAAGTCTCAAGACTCATCAACCTTCCTGTACCATCTCTTAAGACTCACCATCCTTCCTCTACCTTATGCGTAAAAAGAAGTTGGCCATCCTTCTTCTGTCCGATCAAAGAACGATCAGACAGAGAAAAAATGACTTCTATTTTAATCATATCAACATTCAAGTCTCAGCACCCTTATTTTTATTTAACCTTTAATTGCTTCATTTCTTGCCAACTTTGCAAATGCTCACTGATTCATTCCTTCAACAGACTAGCAACTTTACTTTTTTTGGAACCCTCTAAACTTGTCAAACTTACTACAATTCCAATTGGCTAAGGGGACTATTGCAGCTTGAACAATTCTCACTAATTAACCCTCCATCTCTAGCTTTCTCCAACCATCATCTCAAGAGAAAAGCTAGCATGAACTCAAAATTGGGCACCGGCACAACACAATGTCAATCCAAGTCATTCACCTGAAGGGAAATATCTAAAAAGAAGCAAGCAGAATGGTGACTCCAGCACAATTATCAAAAGTAATTTCTTGTTGGATCCAAGACAACCTGCAAAGAGCACATGGAGAATATATTGTAACCAAAGGATGAGTAAAAAGAAATCACCTCGAGGAGAGGACCAATTTTGAAGGAACCCATTAGATGCTCCTGGGATACCATAGTGAGAAGAGGTATCAGTGCAAAAGGAATCTGTATACACTGAAGCACATTGAGCCATTCATTCAAAATGTCTAGGGAAGCTTCAGACGTGTTGAAGACAACAGCCACTATTATTGTGGGCACGATGGCGAGGCTCCTCGAGATAGTTGCCCTAAGCCATTTCTTAAGACGCAGGTTGAGAAAACCTTCCATAATGAACTGCCCAGCATATGTGCCGGTTATCGTACTACTCTGTCCAGCTGCTAGCAAACCGATACCCCATATATAAAGTATTGGAAAGAACCCTCCCCATACTTCTCCTGAAGATAATTCCCAGCATTCACTAGCCCAATTGTCTTGGCTTCTTCTGTACCATAGAATCCCTTGGCAAAACAGATGTCACAAGCAAATTTATTGTGAACATGACCAAAAGAGCAGCCGACGACTCGATGGAGTAGTAATTCAGTGCCTCTTGGACCCGGCCTTTATCCTGGTGATCGATGTTTCTTGACTGCACCAAGGCAGAGTGCAAGAACACATTGTGAGGGGTTATAACACAGCCCACCACTCCCACAGCTTGCCTAATCGTCTTTGAACTAAGTCTTGGAAGGAGAAGACCTGCAGGAAGGATCTGAGCCCCGGATAGCTACTAGTTGCATTTATAGCATCTTGTGGATGCTAAAATGAACCCACAAGTGAAGTGACAGGGAAAGTTTCTTACCGGTTATAAGCTCTTTTCCGCTGGGTTTTGTCTCCACAAACATGCAGGCAAAGGTCAAGGCCATTGTTGATATGAGAACTGCAAAAACAGCTTCTAATTTCCTCACTCCATAGTTCTCAAGGAATAAAAACATGAAACTAGTCATAAAGGGAAATCAGTCAATTATCGGTGCAGATAATATCAATTTATCTAGTAAAAGAGAAGTGTTCAAGCAGTAATCATAAGGAAAGGACATAAGCATGAACATATAATTGTCACAGTGACAATCCAGATTGAGAGTACAGTACACCCAGTGCATAGAAAGACTGAAAATGAAGAATGACCAGCTGTTGGCAAGGTCTCAAAGTTCACCTACATCCAACAATGAGGTAAAGACATGAGAAACTGTACATGCCGCAGCACATATAGCTAGGAACTAAAATTTATATATTAATACCAATATAACTAAACTGCATACAAAATAAAATTATATGTCGGTACACATAAAGATCTCATCCCCTTTTCCTTGTATCAGGTCCTAGGTGTAAAAAGTTGTGGTGAGGCGCACCTTCCAATTTGGTTCTTAAGGGATCTGAAAAATGTATTCCCCAAGCCAAATCACATTCACCTCAATGTGACCTAGGATGCACTACCATTTCTCTGTCACAGAAAGAAACTAATGGTCTTGATGAACTCTTTAAAATTTTCTTTATTTGATAAGTCAATTAACTCCGAAACATATACTGCTATTAATAATAACACATTCAAACATTTTTCTTTACTGTGACTTAAGCTCCACTTCAACTTCCGAGTCGCAAAACATGGGATGCAATTCAGAGAGTTCTCTTTTGTCACTGCCCTAATGACCACTATGGTGCTTTCCCTCAGACATGCCAATTAATTCTATCACATGAAGCATAGATCTCAGTTGCCTGTCTAAGCTGCAGCAAAGGCAGCAAACAAGCTCCAATAGCTTCAGGGGACAAACTATGGAATGATCAAGGTTCCTCCTACCATCAAGAGCTTTTCACAAGTTGATGAATAACACAATGGTAAACATGAAGCTGCGAAAGTTCCAACTGCCCACAAGATAACACGCAGTAATATCGAGGAATAAGCTAATGCTTCCACTCACAGGGTCTAAACAATATCAGAGATACCCATGTTTTTGTTGCTTTGAGATGACTAATAACAATCACAGATGCACATTGTCACATGGATTTATTTTATATACTTTCCAATGCTATATTAAGCAATGAAGAGAAACATAATCAACTATTCTATCCTACCACTTACCAATAAGCTATAGTTTGTTCGAATGCTACGCAACACAACCAGTTTATCTATGAAGTCAGCCCTAATATAACACTTGTTAAGACTAATGCTCAACAAACTAATAATGGTCTTCTAAGAATACTTGAATAAAATAGTGTGGCAGAACTTAGTGAACTCTGCATTCCGCTCAGATTGTCAAAATGCCTGACTTCATCACTGTCGCTTTCGAAATCAATCTCAATATACTTTAGCGTTCGAACCTGAGGAACAAACAATTGAAGATCAATCGTCACCTACCAATCTGACGCAGTGATAATGACCCCGGCCCAGAGCGGCAGCACCCCGCGGCTGAGCACCTGGATCCCGATGGCGCTCCCAATAACCTCCTGAATGTCCGCAGCGACGAGGGTGACCTCGGCCATGACCCACAGCACCAGCCGCGTCCAATTAGGGTACTCCTCCCTGCACAGCTCCGCCAGGTGCCGGCCGGTCGCGACGCCGAGCCGGGCCGACAGCATCTGCAGCAAGAGCCCCATCAGCGTCGCCCACATCAGCAGCCAGAGTAGGGAGTACCCGGCGATCGCGCCGGCCTGGAGATCCCCTCGAGGTTCCCTGGATCCAGGAACGCGATGCTCATCAGGAAACCCGGGCCGGTGAACAGCCAGAGCTTCTTCCACGAGAAGGAGGCGCGGCGGCCGGATCTGCGGGGAGGGCAGCGGCTGCGTCGACGTCGAAGACCCGGACCTTGGCCCGGGTCGAGAATGCGGACTCAGATCCGTACTCGCGGTCCCGGTCATCGTCGGACGACGACGGCGACGGCGGCGACGGCGGAGAGGGAGTATGGGGAGGCGAGTGAAGGGGCTTGGAGGGCAAGAGACGGTTCTCTTCGTCGTCGTCGCGGCGCTTGCCATGGTGGCGTTCTTGGGGGTCGGGTCGGGTGGCCGGAGAAGGCATCGCCGGAGACTCGTCGGATCGGCGTATTACGGGTTTGCATGCGAAAGAGGATGTGGGACCGTTGGGGTACTCCTGTCTTTTGCTGTGCCGAGGAAAATCGCCAAAACGAGGAGAGAATAATCGGTGATGCGGTCGTGCCGTGCAAGAGCGGTGAAAGTTGCGCAATTGTCGGTGACCGGAAGCTTTTTCTCTTTTTGTCCGAGTTACTCTAACGTTTTTTTCAAAAATTATTCCAGAAAACAATTGCGGAATAATTTTTTTAACAAAAAACGCGTTTAGTAAATGTGCAAAATTTATGCTCCTAAAATAAAATAAAAACATAAATACGTTTGGTAAACTTGTATAATTTTTTTTTTCTTTTAATTTTTAATATTTTACTTTATTTTACCCTTTTTCTATTTTCATTTTTCTCTTTGGTCGGCGACTGGCTGGGCAATGTGGTTGAAAGTCTCTCATTCATCGCCGAGGTCGAGAGTTCGAAATCTGCAGTTGCTAGCGATTTAAATGGGGGCCCTAGCGGTGGGATGTTGGGCTAATCTCCCCCGAGATATAGGGACCTGGCCCTTCAATGAATTTCTGTCTAGGCGATGTTCATCTTTCTCTGGAAAAGCATGATTTCATACTTTTTTACAATTTCGGCTAACTACTCAAAAAGTTGGCAGTATGATTGTTCATCTGGACTGTAGAGTAGAATGTCATTGATATATACTACCGCTTTGACAAAATTTGTTGGAAAATTCGGCACATTGCCTTTTGAAAGAAGGATGGTGCAATCTTTAGTCCAAAAGGAATAACTTTTTATTGAAAGTGTTGGTTTGGGATACAGAACCCTATCTTGGGTCTATCTTCAGAATGAATGCCTAATTGCCAAAATCCAGTTTTGAGATCAAATTTGGAATAGATTTGGCCTTTGGATAATCCAACAAAAATAGAGTTTTTGGAAGGTAAATAGAATTTATTATCTTTGAGGAAAATGTTAAGAGGCTGGTAATTAATTACCAATCTCATCTTTCCTCGCTTTTGCTCAAAGACGCTTATTGATATAAAAGGCTTCACAAGCCTATTGAGAATGTGAGACCTAATTCTCAATTACCAAAAAAAAAAAAAAAGGTGTCACTTTGTGGGCTCACCTATCATAAAGGAATATTTGACCCAATGCTTGTCGTGGCCATGGCTAGGGAGCTCCACCTCGAGTAACCGTGGTCACGAGGTCGAGATATGGCGACCATGGTTGTGAGCTCATCCTCAAGTGACCATACGTACCTTGAGCTCCATGGCCATAGCAACTGTGAGATTGTAGATTAATTGTCCATGGGCTCTTTCGATGCGGTGATTTAGTACTAGACTTGCTAAACAAGTGAGTTGGATTGGGTTTAGCTTGAGTCATAAATGGTCCGACTCAAATCAACTTATTTAACCTGTTTATGACCCATTTATCGTAGTACAAATTTTTTTACTCATATCCGTCCTGATCCATACTCGACTCATATTCGATCCATTTAATTAAACCTAAGAAAGCTTATTTCTTTTTTTTTTTTTTTTTAAATGGTATTGCTAAAATACTTTTATGTAATACAAATTTAATGGATAATTTTTTAAAATTTTTAAAAATTGAATTTTATTTATTTTATTTTTTTTAAATATAATTTTTCTTTTTCTCTTTTTTTTCTTCTTCTTTAATTGGCTACCAACCTTGATGATGGTTGAGGACTAGCCACAGGTGAGCCCGGAGTTCGCCCACTGGGTTCGCGCGATGCTAGCGAGCTTGAGGCTCGAGCCTTACCGGGCAGTGGCAAGACCTTTGCCTCACCATATTCGGCGAGCTCAAGCCTCACCTGGTTGTTTGTTGATCGTCACCATGCCGACCATTGGCTAAGGAAGGAGGAAGAAGAAAGGAAAGAAGAAAGGAAAGAAAATTGAAATATAAAAAAAATTATTATAATTTAAATTTTTATTAAAAAAATATTTTTATAAAGTTAAAGAGGGAAGAGAGAGACTGTGAGACTTTAGTTGAAAATGGGTTCTAAGTCCAATCTATTTAAGATCCATTTTTCTTAAGCTTTCAATTTTTAAACCCATTTAATTAGTTTCTTTAAAAAATAACTGACCAATACATTATCCATTTATAATTTAAATGAGTCATATATGGGTCTAAAACCCATTTTACCACCTCTATCTAGCACAATAGAGAAAAAAGATAGAGAGAACATCTATGTGCTTGAAACTTGAGCTGCCATGGCTATAATAAGCTTTAGGATTGAGGTTGAGTTTCGTGGCCATGGCAGCCACGAGCCTTAGGCTCGAGCTCTACGGCCGAGGACAAAGAAGATGTCAGTGATGCCGATTTAGATGAGCTACTAGGAGGCCCTTTAACTTCGTCCGTTTTTTGTGTCCATGGAGGAGCAAAGAAATTACAAAGGGAGTTGGAGAGAGAAAGTCAAGAGGGAGTGATGAGTGACGGGAGGGGAGAGAGAAAAGTGGGCCCCATGCAGATCCTTTCAATTGTAATTGACTTCAAGGTGGGCCAAAGAAACAAGTGTCACTTACTTAGTGGACATGCGTAAAATGACATGGCGACACTAGTGTACCCAATAGTTTCTCCTAAATATTAGAATCTCATATCCATGAAAAGTAAAATTACTCATGCACTTTAATTAGACTCCTAATTGGCCGGACAAAGAAGTTAGTGGTGGCTAAGAATAATAAGGTTTAAAATGGACGAGAAACCAAATTGCAATCATTAAAGTTTAAACTAGGGCAAGGAATGTCTACTTAACAATCCGTTAAACCCCCTTAGAGCCTACCTCGGGGGCAACAGCAAAGTATAACACTAGGTGTGTAGATTTAGGGATTGAACACGTATAGGTAAAGTAAATTATACAACCTGCCCAAATCTCAACAAGATGAAAACAGGTAGTGAGTTTAGAGTAAACTACTAAAAACTCAAAAAGTTTGATAGTTGAGATAAAATTCAGAATATGATTTTTATCAATCATATATTTCTTTCTTGCCCAAGATAGAATAAGGTTGACTATAAGATGGATATTGTCCGAATAAAATTATATTATGAGGAGGTAAGATGAAAGTATATAGGATTTCTAATATTTATAATATAAAAATAAATTTTCTTGAATAAAAATTATTAAATTAATAAAATTTAAATAATATTTGAATTCTAATATAAAAATTCATAATAAAAAAAAAAAAATTCGTTTTTATTTATTATTTATATATTTGAATTTCCTTTTATCTTATAATATAAATGCAATAATATATATTATATTTAGTATTTATATTCATTACATATTTGAGGTATTTTTGGTATTTTAGAAATATTAGTATGGTTTACTATCTAAAAAAATTATTAAAGAATGATAAAAGGGGAAAAAAAGAAATAAAAAAGAGAGAAAATAATAAAAAAAATAAGCAAATATGAAGTAGGCAAAAATATCATGAGAGATTTTTACCATCTCAATTTGTGCAATTTTTAGGTTCATCTACAATGATATGCCATTCATATCAAATAATGGATAGAATATGCGATTCATTGTTAAAGGAACCATAAATATATTAATAAAAATAACCCCCATCAATCAATCTAGGATTATTGTATGATTTATATCTTAAATATAAATGAGCTCATTAGAACTAAAGGTGAGCAGATCAAGATTCCACATGTTCTAGATTCCGTACAGGTTTCACTTGGAAATAAAAACTTATAACCTACCTGTTTGAATAAGTTTTTTATTTTCTGGAACTTGAAACCTACTCTATATACCCTGGAGACTAGAACCTACCCTATTACAGGTTTCGAGATCGGTTATAGGGTTTACTCAGGTTCTACTTTTATTATTAATTGAATTATCACTTTTAATAACCACAATTTGCTATTATAATTCACTGACCATAACTTATATTTATCCACGTGAAAAATATGAAATATTAACAAAGTAAAAGTCTTAGTCATAAAATAAAAGATCAGACTAATAATTCCATATTATACACTCATCATCAAATATCATAAAATACCGTATGATCGTGCGAAAACATAGGGGAAAAAAAAACACAAAGACTTATTCGAGGTTTTAGGTTTTGAGTTCTAGATTCCATAAGTCTAAAATCTAGAACTTACCCGTCAAAACAAGTTCTCAAATTTTTGGAACTTGGAACCTACCATGTATATCTTGGAACCTCGAACTTGATAGTTTTCCATTGGTATGGTTCTTAGGTTCCAGTACTACCCCGAACCTTGCTTGCCCGTAATTGCAACATCTAGAGCCATAGGTTCGACTAGGATAAAACATTGAAACAAGTACCAACATCGACGAGATAGATCAACTAGCATATGTCAAATTTAGAAATAGAGAGAAAACACGATCATTCACATTCTGGAAAAATAGTTAAATCTCATCCACCTTTATCCCACTTCCTCCATATAATACTCTTAGCTAGGTTATGCCCCTTTTATATTTAACTTTATCTTATCTTGGGCAATGATCAAACACAGTGTAGGATAAATCTGTCCTAACTTTTTAACATAAGAGTTTGGCAAGGGCTTTTAATTTAATATTTGGGAAATTTGATACCCGAGCACAATATTCTTGAGTCGCCCTTACCATGTTAAACTCTTGATATTTTTTATAAATATGTAAAAACAATGAGAATATAATCTAGAATAATATACTATCTTTTAATGACAATCACTATCTAATACTTAGTTTGTTATTAGGATGGTGCTATTTCTATCCCATTTTAGCTAAGACACTTCATTTTTCCTATTAAATTACCAAAATACCCTCCTCTCTCTCTTGAATTTATTGTTTCTTTTTTTTTATCAGGATAATCCACAAAACAAATTTTATAATTATTAGGGGTGTCCACCCAAACTGGTTCTACCCTAGAATCAGATTGGAACGCCCAACAAATAGGTCTGGTAATTGGTTTGGGAATAGGGTTCCAAATTTTAGGAACTGGTTGTTACTGGTCCGGGAATAGATTTTGAGTGAATACTCACCTAGGAACTGTATTGGACCGCCCTATTTTGAAACTAGTTTTGGAACCAATTTTACAAGCTAAAAAACTAAAACCCTAATTTTGTTTGCCCTAAATTAAACTCAACATTTTTTCGTCCTTTATCATCGGAGTTCCTCTGCAATCTTTCCTATTCCTTTAAATTCTAACGGATGAATGGAAATGGAGTTTTGTAATTTATGTTTTATTTTATGTGTTTAAAATTTTTATCATTTATAATTGTACGTGACTACATATTCATCCTATGGATATTTTTGCCCTATTAGGATTTCTATTGTTCATATTTTACTTTAAGTTGTTTTGTTACTTGTAACCTCATATGATTTTGTTGTTAAAAAAATCAAAAAAAGGAAAAAAATAAAACGGGTTCTTGGGTAGACCCTAGAATCGGACTGGAAATATAGGGCACGTTTCAGAATTAGTTCAAGCAAATAGGGTAGGTTCTAGGGGCCAAAAACTGATAACCGATTATAACTTGGTAAGTTATAGGTTTTAGCTCTAGAATTGATCACTCCAAACACTTATCATCTCTCTAATTGGTTTGACAATATAAATGCTCCATTACATCCAATAAAATATCATTTTACCAACTTTTTATCACTTTGCCTAGATAATGTTGCCAATTTTAATTTATGGTCTCATATTTTCTATCATAAGATATTTCTATTTATGATGGCTTATGAACACACAATTAATTGCCTTCTTTTTTATCAAATAGTATGAGCAAAATTATATTTCAAGGTCAATGATTAAAATTGAGTTAATTATCTAGCTGATATTGATAAAAAAAAAATGGAAAAGAAAAACTGATCAAATATGAAAAAAAGGTTAATTTGTCAAAAGCATGATCAAAATGTCAAACATATTTATATCTAAGGGATAAGTACTACGAAGTCCTAAAACTTGTTACAAAAATACAATTGAGTCCTAAAACTTGCAAAAATGCAATTGAGTTATAAAAATTGTCAAATGTTTTAATCGAGTCCTAAAGTTAACGCTGTCAACTTTTTTAACAGAAAATACTAATGTAGCATTTAACATTAATTTTTACTTTCCATTTGGCTTTTTAATTTTTTGATTTAAATTAGATTAAAAATTAAAAAATGAAAAATGAAAAATTATTTAAAAAGGAAAAAAAAAATGGCAGCCTTGCCGAAGGGGCTAGTGAGGCCTCGCCCTAGTCGGGCGAGGGCCGGCCACCCGCGCCTAGGGCCGGCGATGGTCGCCGGCCCCTTCGGCACCGGCGGTGGCAGCGGTGGCAACGGTGGCGGCAACGGTAGGGGAGGAGCTGCTTTATCTTTTTTTTTTTTTGGTAAGATGCTTTATCTTTTTTTAATAACAATTTAAAAAATATTTTTTTCTTTTTAGTTGTTAAATCTATTTTTTAAAATAAAAATAATTAAAAAAGCCATCTGAAAAAGAAAAATTATTTAAAAAGCCACGTCGTCTAATGTTAGCATTTTCCGTTAAAAGGACTAATTGTGTTAACTTTAGGACACGATTGAAACAATTCGACAATTTTTAGGACTTGATTGTACTTTTACAAGTTTTAGGACTCAATCAAAGACTTATCTCTATATTTAAATCATATCTAACACTTCTTTCGTTTCACGAAAAATGTGGCGCTTCTTGAACATGTTTTCTAGGAAGCTATTTTCTAAGAAATTGTAATTATTTTCTCGTATTCTATTCAAATGTGAAAATGAAATATAAAATGTTTTTTGCTGTTTGGTTAGAAAATTCATTTACTACATGCACTTTTTTTCTCAATAATTTTTAAAAATTTATTTTTAAAATCAATTGTTAAAAATTTGGTTTTTAAATTATTTTTCATTTTTCATTTTTCATTTTCCTTTCTTTTCTCTTCTTTCTTTTTATCTTCCTCTTCTTTGGCTTGTCGTTGGCCACGGCGATGATTGACGACCTACCAAAGGTGAGCTTAAGCTCGCTTGACGTTAACAAGCCAGGCGAGCAGCAAGCTTGAGCCTTACTTCATTGCTCGCTTGGCTCACCACCAATCGAGCAAGCGATGAGCAAAGGTTGACTCTAGCTCGTCACTGATCGAGTAAGCCTTGAGCCGGAGGCTCGCTTGTAGCTGGTTGCCAGCTGTCGTCTTGGCCGGCAATCGGCCAAGATAGAAGTATAAAAAAGAAGAAGAAGAAAGCAAAAGAAAAGCGAGTGTGAGAAATGTTTTTCTTATCTTGAAATGTAGAAAACATTTTTCCATATTTTAGATGACTTTTTTTTTTTGCTAATGGAAAATATTTTTCTCAACTAGTTCATTTTTCTTGAAACAAACTTAAAAAGTCTTGAATTTTTTTTTTTTTTTTTTTTAAATTTATTTTCTTCAAAACTAATGGAACCTCAATATTAGCAAAAGATAAGCACATAATGGAACAAAAAAGAAAAGAAAGAATCTACTCCTACTTGAAGAAAGTAATTAATATCGATTGTAGATTCAATCTCATATCAAGTGGATCAAAACTTTAAAATATGCTTAAAACTTTCCTCGGAAAAAATCTGATTAGAATTTGAAGGTGCAAGTAAATTTTCTACCCCCATATTTAATATATGCGCAAAAAAATGATGTTTAACTTAAAACCTACAAATTTATTCCGGAAAAACACCGACTATGTCAAATCCGTTAGATAATTAGATTGAGTTTTAATTTCCAACTTTAAAATAAAGTTCCCTTCAAACTATTTGATTAAAAAAAAGTAATTAACTATATGTTCCTTATATCTAGAAATTTCTAACCTCCTGTAACTTTTGTGATTAAAAATATGAGATCATAACTTAAATTTAACAACCTTCTCTAGGCAAAGTGATTATAGGATGCATGATATTGTTAGATTTAATTTGAAAATTATATTATGACACTAATAATATAATAAAGATGATAAAAATAAAGGTAGTTTTGTGGGTTAACCTGATAAAAAAAAGGAAATAATAAGTTTAAGAGCAAGAGGAGGGTATTTGATGAGTTAATTGGAAAAAAATGAGTGTCTTAGCCAAAATAGGGGTGGAAATAGTGTCGCGCTTTAATTATTATTAGGTTTAGATTTTTAAGATTTACTGGTTTTAAGTTTTTGAATCTAGTAGTTGAGACTCCATAGTTTTTTAATAGAAGATTTACAATACACGAATTTCGAATAAATAGTCGCTCTTACAAACTTGAGACTATTCACTATATGTTTGATACAAAATTATTGCTGTTACAAAATATTATGGCAGGTAGAGAATACTAAAAGAGGATATTTACCATGTCTTAAAATCACTATCTAATACCTAGTCTCTAATTATTGTTAAATTTAGATTTTAAGATTTACTGATCTAAGTTTTTTAATCTAATAATTGAGACTCCATAGATTTCTAATAGAAGATTTACAATACACGAGTTTCAAATAAATACTTGCTTTTACAAACTTGAGACTATTTGTTATATTTGACACAAAATTATTGCTCTTACAAAATATCACGACGGGTTGAGGATAATTAAAAGAAGATGTTTACCATGTTTTAAAACCTATGCTGGAAGCACAAGTTACAAAGCTCCATGAATAAAACATGAAACTTGTCAGTTATCATATACTTTGTACAATTTCTAATTACACATAGTTTATCAATTATAGTTGCATGTGATATGAATATGTGTATATTACCCGACGGAATCCATATTTTATGGTTATTTAGTAGAGTCATAATATAACATGTGATCGCAAAACAAAATTGTATATTAATAAAATAGGTAGGAAATACTTAAATTCAGGGGGACAAAGAAGTGGTCATTTTATTATCATTTTGAGTGAGAAACTTGCTATTTGAATAATCCATTCATTACGATCGATGAATTTCATGTGAAACTCGTACAAGAAAAGAAAAGGGGAAATGATCTAAGACAAGAACATGCCTGGTGGAAATTAAATAGATACACCATGATAAATTTACTTTAAATTATTATTTTTTTGATGACTCAGGGAAATTCGTAAGCCAACAGTCGACGGACAAACCTTGGGGCCCACGGAGGAACCCACCACTCCTGTGAAGTGGGTAAGTCCACCCGCGATGTCTTTGGGAATTCGAACTTCTCTTATTTGTGAGGGGGAGAAAGCCTGAAACCAAAGAATCGCCAGGCGTCATTCAAATGCGGTGGTTCTAAACTACTTTTTTTATTATCAAAAATTTCAAATTAATACATTTATGACAAATTTATTGTAAACTAATTTTTTGATCACTAAAAACTTAAAATTAATTTGTGACAAATTTACTTTTTGTCATTTTTCACTAAATTAGATTAATTTCATGAAAAATTACAAATTGGACGGAGGGTAAAATCCTAAATCAGTATACTTATCAATTGCTATGTGTTATCTAACTTAGCAATTTAATGAAAACTAATTGAGGTAAAATTATTACAAGTGTACTAGTTTTTTGTTTTTGATGATAAAAAAATTAATCTAGGATAAATTTATCATAACTGTACTAATTTGAAGTTTTTTCGTTGCATCAACTCCTTTAACTATTATCTTGAGCTTTTTTTTTTTTTTTTGTGAAAAAAAAAAAAAAAACATTTGCTCCTGTTCTTTTTTAAGCCAAAACGCTGTCTCATGATGGCTCAGGCGGCAAAACCCGACATTCAAACCCACAAATGGCGCAGTTCTTCCTTCCCTTTCATTCTCTCTCTCTTTCACACACGCACACGCGTACACACACGTACATAGAAGCTGAAAGGCGGGCGAGGAGAAAAAGCCCCGATGGCGGAGAACGGGCGGACCACGGCGGCGAAGAAGAGAGCGGCCGATGCGACGGCCGACGCTGAGCAGGAGCTAGCGGCGGCGAGCAGGAAGAGGGCGGCGCTTGGAGATATCACCAATTTAGCCAATCCGACCGCCGTCCGGGCGAAGGGCGGCGGCGGCGGGACCGCGAAGAAGACCAAAGTCAAGGTCGTCGGCGAGTCAACGGCCGCGGCATCCGCTCCTTCGACGGCGGCAGAGGAGGGTGGCGACCGCGGAATTGATCCGCCGACGTGCGGAGCTTACGGTCCCGACATCTTTCGCTACCTTCGCAACATGGAAGTCGGTGCCATTTTTATTTATTTATTTATCGGTCTTTTTCTTGTTTTTCTTGACTAAGGTGAGCTTTCTTGCGAAGAAAATGAGTCAATCTGATGATCTGAATGACTGGACCTGAAGCTTTTCTTTTGACGCTGCGGGAGCGTGTCTTTCGCGCAACTGACTGACCCGGTTTCATCGCTCCTTGCCCCACAACTGGGTCATTGCATTGTCCAAACGATTAGATGGGTTTCGAAGAGTTGGACTTTGGATGGATGATATTGCCCAGAAAACATGATCACACAGAAAACATCAGTCACTGTGATCTTGTTTTCCAGGCTAAAAATAAAATGATAAATGCCTAAGCTTTTTTAGGGAATCACATGAGCTTACATACATCGATGTTCACTTACTTTGGTTCCAACCCGACAATGAAATATAGTACGCTAGTTAGTGTGAAGCTGCCTGCTCGGCATTTAGCTTGGATTCAATTTGATAGTGGAAATGGGAAAAATGCAAAAGCTTTTGAGCAGTTTGGATTTGGGGGTCATTTGGATGTGTTGCTTGATGCAGATGGAGCCAAAGAGGAGACCATTGCCTGATTACATTGAGAAAGTTCAGAATGATATAAGTCCCAACATGAGAGGGATTTTGGTGGACTGGCTGGTGGGGGTTGCCGAGAAGTACCAGCTTTTTTCGGACACGCTCTATCGCTCCATCTCTTACATCGATAGGTTCTTATCTTTGAATGCTTTGTCTAGTCAAAAGCTTAAGCTGCTTGGTGTTTCTGCGATGCTCATTTCCTCGTAAGTCATAAGTAGTAGCAGCTAGCCTCGGCTTCTACCTTCTGGTTTGATATTTTGTGCCTTACCATTGACGCGGTGCTAATTTGCTGTCATCCTTGTTTGGTTCTCTGTTCTGATGAGTAGAAAGTACGAAGAAGTCAAGCCTCCTCATATAGAAGATTTCCGTTACATGACAGACGACAGTTATACTAAAGAAGAGGTACAATCTCACTTCATTATCACACCATTATTATTTTTATATCGGTTGATGCATCTAGTCCATTCGAAGATGCTATATAAAGTAGTGAATTGGCATTTTGCTTTTCCTGATTTTAAGGTGGTTCAAATGGAGGAGGATATATTGAAGGCTCTGGACTTTGAATTGGGCAATCCCACAATAAGGACATTCCTAAGGCATGAAGTCACCTTCCTGTTTTTGTCAAATGGGATTATCTCCTCTGTAACATCCTATTTCAGTTAGTTTGGAGTTTAAATTTGACCTACGATGACCCTTTGTATCCTTCCGTTTTGCAGAAGATTCAGCACAGTTGCTCAAGAAGGTCACAAGGTAACCGTTTTTTGCTTATCTTAAGTTTGTTTAATTGGCTAACTACACATCAGAACTTGCAGACTATGAATTTGAAACTGGAGTTCTTGGGCTACTACCTTGCCGAGCTAAGTTTGTTGGATTACGCCTGCGTGAAATTCTTGCCATCTGTTGTTGCTGCATCTGTCACATTTTTAGCAAGATATATCATGCAACCAAACACTCACCCCTGGGTAAGAGCCTACTTTATGATGATGCTTATAATCGATAACATTCAATTGTTACTCTCAGTCTATTATGAAGATCATCCTACTTTTCAGACTTCAAGCCTACAGAGGTATTCAGGGTACACAATGAAGGACTTGAAAGAGAGCGTTCAGATCATACACGACTTGTACCTGGGGAGAAGAGGAGGCTCCTTGCAAGCTGTACGAGAAAAATACAAGCAACACAAGGTATTTGCATCATCTAATATCTGGATATATTGATGAACCCGTGATCATTGCTATGGAAATCGGTGGCTAACAAACATATCCAACCATTTTCAGTTTAAATGGGTAGCGGTCATGCCTTCTCCAGACATCCCAGCGTCTTATTTCAAAGATGTCAATGAGTGATCAAACAAATGTTGGGTTGGGTATATGTTGGTGAACCGATATGGCAGCAAATATTTGCAATTGGCTATGCACCAAGCAAGTGTAACATACATGGACCACCATATGTTGCCGGTCATAGCAGAAAATGCTGGTGAGGGAAACTATGTTGTCCATAATGCAAGGAGCTGCTGACATTTTTTTTTTATTTTTATTTTTATTTTTTTTTAATTATTTTTTTTTTTTATCACGAAGGAGCTTCTAACATTGATTTATAGAGTTTTCCACGAGAAAGGTTTGCATTGATTTCATCAACAAACAAATCACATTATGTTGACCTAGATGTCTTTTGATTCTGCTGATTGCTTTGGAAGTCCGCAGCTAAGACTAGTGATATGGTCCTAGTGACTTAGTTCACTCCAATCATGTTCTAAAAATTGACTAAAGTTAACTATCCTTCTCAGCTTTATGACTCAGCAGCTCCAATTGCTATACGTGCCTTTTCTGGACGCACGTGACAAAATTTCTGGAATATAAATCAATTACTATTCCATGGACGAATTTCTCAATAAAAAAACATGTTTGATAATGATTTAGAATTTCTATTTCTAGAGTAAAAATTCATTTAATAAGAGAATAAAATTTCTATTGCTAGGAGTGGCGACGGTTAGCATTCGGTTGTTGGAGTTTGATGTTTGGCGATTGGCGCCCAATGATCGGTGATCGATGGTGGGTGGTTGGAGTTTGGTGTCTGGCTTCTGATGTCTAGAGGCCGGCGATTGGTAGCTAGCGGTGGGTGGCCAACGGCCGAAGTCCGATGGTCGACATTCGACGATCGGTGGTGACAATGGGCGGTCGGCGGGGACATTCGGTGGTCGGCGGTGGTTCTCCGGTGTTTGGTGGTTGGTGATGAGTAGCCAACAACCGACAACAACCGATGTGCGTCTATCATTCGGCAGTCAATGACGAGCGGTTAGAGTCCAAAGGCCGACGATTGGTGGCGAGCAATTGATGGTTGGGGTTGGTGGCGGGCGGCCGGTGACCGGTGGCGGGCGTTTGGCATCCCACGGGTAGTGGGTGGGCGATGGGTGATAATGAGAGTAAATGATGAAAAAGTTTTGATTTCTCATTTTTACGCTCCCGTAAATAAAAAGCTAAAATTTTTAATTTTTAGCTTTTGATTTCTACTTCAAATCTATTTATGGAATATAAATTTATTCTAGAAATAAAAAAAGTAAAATAAAATTATGTTACTAAACGAATTTCTGTTTCAAACCTATTCTAATGAATAGAGAAATAGAGAAATAGAAACGTCGTTATGCGCACCCTTAGCTACATGAGTCCATAAAAGTCTCATTCACTAGAGCAAGCATGTTTGGTTCTCTATACCAAAAAGTCGGACAAGTTCAATTTGTCCGGCAGTTTCAGCTAGAGTTTAGTATGCTAAGCACCCAGCTTGTGATTTTCGATTATTGCTTCGATTTTCCCATATCGTCGTCGTCCATCAAGGTCCCTAGACAAGTGCCAACTCAAATCTTTTCAAAAGCCGAATGGAAATTAACTTTTTCCTTCTCTCAGGATTGTCCATACTTTTTGATAAGTGTAAAGCAGAAAATAAAATTGTGAAGTTTTCAATATATTCTATTGACCTATGCATGAACTTATTTATAAGCTTTATAGAATGACTATTTATAGTAACATAATTTTACAATAAATCATAACAATGAGATTATAATATGAGAGATACTTAGAATCAGATGGATATTATAAGCAGACAAATACTCAGAATAAAACTTGGAATCAAAATAATATTCAGACTCAGACAGATATCAAAATATATTTCTTACATGTCCCCTCAAACTTAATGTGACATGGAAGAAGTCAAGTGGAGTTTGGAGAAGAGATCTTGGAAATGTCCTAGTGGATGTGTCTCCATAAATACATCTACAGTTTGATTAACCGATGAAGTGGAGATAAAACGAATGGTGCCTTGATGCATGTGAAAACGTATAAAATTATAATCCATCTCAATATGCTGGTGCATTCATAAAAAAACATCATTATGTGCTACTTGAATAGCACTTTGATTGTCGCAATAAAGTATTGTTCCACTGTTATGATGGATGCTTATGTCCTCTAATAACCATCGAAACCGTAATAATTCTGCCGTTGTATTAGCAAGATCATGATATTCTACTTCTATACTAGATCTGAGTAGCAATAATATGTTTCTTACTACACCATGAGATCAGTGAGTTACCTAGAAAGAAGTAGTAGCTAGTGGTGAAGCAACAATCAAGAGGCTCTCAAGCCTAATCAGCATCATAGTAAGCCTTCAACTCTAAGGTTAGATTGAGCAAAGAAGTGAAAACCATGAAATAAGGTACCCTTAACATAGTGAAGAATGCGAAGAACGGTAGCAAAATGAGCGGTTCATGGTGCAATCATGAACTGACTAACAATGTGAATGGTGTAAGCTATGTCTGGACAAGTCACAATGAGATGTACAAGACTGCCAATTAGCTATCGATAGAGAGTAGGATTTGGAAGAAGAGTCCCATCTTTGTCGTTAACTTTGGAATTAGTCTCAATGGTAGTTGAAGTAGTCTTGTTATTAGTTGTTAACACCTAAATTTTGGCGATTCAATCATTTATTACATAGAAAATTCGAGATTGCATAGCATTTTTTTATTATTACATTGGACTGGTGACAGATAAGTTTGAATTGATAGTTCTAAGCTTTAATTTGACGAGTTGGGTTAAGCCCATGAAGAGAGGGAATTAGCTTGAGCCCGTTATTTTCTGATGACCGAATATCAACTTATGAGGAATGGCAGTTTAATATTTTTGATGATATGATGGTGGTGGATTTTTCGTATATTCGTGCAATCTATTCATATATTCTCAATAAGGACAGGTGTAGGAAGGAGATATTGCAAGCTCATTTTTGCAAGATTCGGAATCAGGAAAATTCTATTACGATTTAGAACTTTTGGCAATATTCGGTCAATTTTTGGGTTGTTGGATGATCCAATGGAAAATAACTTTTTGTTGATCCTGTGAATGTAAACATGCCGCGACCGATTCTCTTGTTTGTAGGAAAGAAAAGAAATAAAGGAAAGAAAAGGATGCGGATGGGTTACAATTTTTGCATGGTCAAAGGTGTAAGGAACTTGAAAAAGAAATCGTGTCTTGACCATGCAATATGTGATTTTGTTTCTTTCCTTTGCGGCCTCCTTTCCTTTGCGGGGCGCTCTCTTTCGATCAGGAGGGGGAGGCCACACAATTCCACACACGGCCACATAATTAAGAGAAAGTGGGGTCGGTAATTTTATTCTCAGAGCACTAGAGAAAATACACGTGAGAACACGAGAGAGTGCTCGTGGCTGCCCCCTGTCATTCCGTCGACCTTCTCCAACGAAGTTGCTGTCGAGTCTAAGAAGCATCCTCGATTGTGCGACCAGATATCCCCTGTTGCCTCCCAGTCATTGTCGCCGCATCTAGGTTTTGCATCGCTCTTGAAAGATCCAACCCAACTTAGAGCAATTCAGAAGTCAACGTATAAAGGAGAGCTTGATCGATGAAGTCAGAATTTTAAGGATCCACTTTCTCAACGCACAAATATAGAGAAAGGAGGAGACTTTGAGGCGGTGGTCTTTGCCTTGTGGAGTTCAAGCCGAAAGAGGCAAAAGAAGGTGTCGCTAGTTATCTGTTCGCAGGTCCAACTCCACGTTGCAGCCATCGCCGTGCCAGTCTCTGTGTCCTGCGGCATTCCCGACATTCCAGGAGCGCCCTCGAAGCTTTCCGTTGGTCTGGTTCATGGGTGATCGTCTCATACTGGCCGCCTCTCCGCGTTCTATTTTTCGTAGGTTATCTGAAGCTCTCGCTGACCGCATCGTGAGCATCATCGAGCGTAGCAAGCACCACGACTGAGTCACCGTTCAGCCGTGAGTCTCGACGAGGTCTCGCTGTCCATCTGTGAACCATCACCACTTGCCACCGTGAACCATCGCCGCCATCCACCGTCCTAGTGCCCATCAATTGCGATCCCGGTCCAATTGTGCAAAGTCCAAATTTGGAAGCTAATATTCGGATTAGTTAAAATTTTTGTCTAATTTGATTTCTGAATATTCCATTTCCTTATTTAAAATATCTCGCCTCTTAAATTGGGAAATCTTCCTAATTCTAAGGAACAAAAGAATAAAAGAACAGATAAATAGAAACATAGAAAAAGTACATTCAATCGAATAAGTACGTTGTGTTAGAATTGAGAAATTCTATGGCTCAAATATTTAGTATTCTCTTATTTATTACCTGTTTTTACTATTTAGGCAGAATACCAGTCACCCATTGTTACTGAAAAATTTAAAGAAATCTCAGAAAACGGAAGAAAGGGGGGAAGGCGAGGAAGAAACAGATCTAGAAATAGAAACAACTTTCGAAACGAAGGGGACTAAACAGGAACAAGAGGGATCCACCGAAGGATCCTTCTCTTTTTTCGGAAGAAAAGGAGGATCCAGAGATCCGAGTGAATGAAAATGAAAAAAATAAGGGGTGAATTCAACTCTAAGAGCCATTCTATAAAGATATGGATAGGAATAAAAATAAAGAGAATTCGAAGTTAGAAATATTTAAAGAAGATCCATTTTTTTTTTATGGTTTGAAAAAAAATAAATAAATAAGAAATTAATTATCCTAATTATTCTATTAAATAAGACCTTTACAATACACGATTTTCATATAAATAGTTACTTTTACAAACATGAGACTATTAATTATATATTTGACACAAAATTATTGCAGTTACAAAATATTATGGCGAGTTGAGGATACGATGTTTACCATAGTCTAAAACCTATCTTGGAAGCACACGTTAGAAAGTTCCACAAATAAAACATGAAACTTGGTGGTCATCATATACTTTGTACAATTTTATATTACACAAAGAGTCTATCAATTATAGGTGCATGTAATATTATATGTGTAATACACAATGAAATACATGTTTTATGGTTATTCAGTATAGAGTTGTAAAATAAAACGTGATCGCAAAACAAAATTGTATATCAATAAGATAGGTAGAAAAAAACTTAAATTCAGGGGACAAAGAAGCGGTCTTTTATTCTCATTTTGAGTGACAAATTTGCTAATTGAATAATCAGATCATTAAGATTGATAATGTTTTCAATTTTCACTTAGAAACAGCTCTCCCTTTTTATTTTGTATTTGCTTCTAAGTTGGTGGTACGTATGTTTTTATTTTTATTTTTTTGTAATGACTAATAAAATCTAGTAGTTTTTTAAAGCTATAACTAATATCTTAAATATATATTTTTTGTGGAAAATAATAACATTTGCTTTTTGTTCTTTTTTATGCCAAAAACAATGTCTCACAGTCTCACGTTACTTGAAGCGGCAAAACCCGACATTCAAACCCACAAATGGCGCACTTCTTCCTTCCCCTTCACTCTCTCTCTCTCTCTTTCACACACGCACACGCGCACGCGCACGTACGTACACAGAGGCAATGGCGGAGAGCACTCGGACCCCGGCGGCGAAGAAGAGAGCGGCCGACGCGGCGGCCGATGCTGAGCAGGAGCTCGCGGCGGCGAGCAGGAAGAGGGCGGCGCTCGGAGATATCACCAATTTACCCAATCCGATCGTCCCGGCGAAGGGCGGCGGTGGCGGCGGCGGCGCCACGAAGAAGACCAAAGTCAAGATCGTCGGCGAGTCAACGGCCGTGGCATCCGCTCCTTCGACGGCGGCAGAGGAGGGTGGTGACCGCGGAATTGATCCACCGACGCGCGGTGCTTACGGTTCCGACATCTTTCGGTACCTTCGCAACATGGAGGTCGGTGCCATTTATTTATTTATTTATGTGTCCTTTTCTTGTTTTTCTTGACTAAGGTGAGCTTTCTTGCAAAGAAAATGATTCAATCTGATGATCTGAATGACTGGACGTGAAGCTTTTCTTTTGACGTTGCGGGAGCGTCTTTCGCACAACTGACTAATCCGGTTTCATCGCTCCTTGCCCCACCATAACTGGGTCATTGCATTGTCCAAACGATTAGATGGGTTTCGAAGAATTGGACTTTGGATGGATGATCATGCCCAGAAAACATGATCACAGAGAAAGCATCAGTCACTTTGATCATGTTTTCCAGGCTAAAATTATATATGCCTGGGCTTTTATAAGGCAATTGCGCATGAGCTTTACATACGTCGAAGTTCGCTTGCTTTGGTACCAACCCGACAATGAAATTTAGTACACTGGTTAGTGTGAATCTGCCTGCTCGGTCGGCATTTGGCTTGGATTCAATTTGATGATGGAAATGGGAAAAAATACAAAAGCTTTTTGAGCATTTTGGATGGGAATAATTTGGGTTTGTTGGTTGCGATGCAGATGGAGCCGAAGAGGAGACCATTGCCTGATTACATTGAGAAAGTTCAGAATGATGTAAGTCCCAATATGAGAGGGATTTTGGTGGACTGGCTGGTGGAAGTTGCGGAGGAGTATCAGCTTGTTTCGGACACGCTCTATCTCTCCATCTCTTACATCGATAGGTTCTTGTCTTCGAATGCTTTGTCTAGGCAAAAGCTTCAGCTACTTGGTGTTTCCGCGATGCTCATTTCCTCGTAAGTTGTCGTAAGTAGTAGCACCAAGCCTCAGCTTCTACCTGCCGGTTTGATATTTTGTCCCTTATCATTGACCCGGTGCTGATTTGCTGTCATTCTTGTTTGGTTCTCTGTTCTGATGTCTAGAAAGTATGAAGAAATCACCCCTCCTCACGTAGAAGATTTCTGCTACATGACAGACAACAGTTATACCAAAGAAGAGGTCTCTTCTCACTTCACTATCACACCATTAGTATTTTTTATTTTGGTTGATGCATCTAGCCTGTTTGAGATGCTAAGTAAAGTAGTGAATCAGCGTTATTCTTTCCTGATTTTAAGGTGGTACAAATGGAGGATGATATATTGAAGGCTCTGGACTTTGAATTGGGCAATCCCACAATAAGGACATTCCTAAGGCAAGAAGCCACATCTTATTTTTGTCAAATGAGATGATCTCCTTTTTAATATCCTACTTCAATTAGTTTGAAGTTTAAATTTAACCTACAATGACCATTTTGTTTCCTTCCATTTTGCAGGAGATTCAGCACTGTTGCTCAAGAAGGTCACGAGGTAACAGCTTTTTTGCTTATCTTAAGTTTGTACAATTGGCTAACAACACATTGTAACTTGCAGACTACGAATTTGAAACTGGAGTTCTTGGGCTACTACCTTGCCGAGCTGAGTTTGTTGGATTATGCCTGCGTTAAATTCTTGCCATCAGTTGTCGCTGCATCTGTCACATTTTTAGCTAGATATATCATGCAACCAAGAACTCACCCCTGGGTAAGATCCTACTTTGTGATGATGCTTATAATCTATAACATTCCATTGTCACTCTCAGTCTGTTACAGATATCATCCTACTTTTCAGACTTCAAGCCTACGAAGGTATTCAGGGTACACCGTAAAGGACTTGAAAGAGTGCGTTCAGATCATACACGACTTGTACCTGGGGAGAAGAGGAGGCTCCTTGCAAGCTGTGCGAGAAAAATACAAGCAGCACAAGGTATTTTCATCATCTAGTATCTGAATGTATTGATGCACCCGTGATCATTGCTATTGAAATCAGTCGCTAACATACCCAACCTTTTCAGTTTAAACGGGTAGCTGTCATGCCTTCTCCTCCAGACATCCCAGCCTCTTATTTCAAAGATGTCAATGAGTGATCAAACATCCAGACATCCCAGCCTCTTATTTCAAAGATGTCAATGAGTGATCAAACAAATGTTGGGTTGGGTGTATCTTGGCGAATTGATATGCAGCAAAAAATTTAGCTATGCACCAAGCAAGTGTAACGTCTGACAAGGGCCGCCATATGTTGCCCGTCATACCATAAAAACGCTGACGAGGAAAACTATGTTGTCCATAATACAAGGAGCTGCTAACATTGATTTATAGAGTTTTCCATGAGTATGATTTGCATTAATTTCATTGGCAAACAAATTGCATTCTGTCAACGCAGATGTTTGCTACTGCTGATTGCTTCGGAAGTCCGCAACAAAGACTAACGATATGGTCCTAGTGACTTAATTCCCTCAAATCACGTTCTCAAAATTGACTAAAGTAACTATCCTTCACTGCTGTCATTGCTGAAAACTAAGATGGGTCTGTGCTTTGTAAAGGAACGATTTAGCAGCTCCGGTTGCTATACTGCTATTTAGGTACGAAAGCCCATAAAAGTCCCACTTACTTGAGCAAGCACGTCGGTTCTGTCCCAAAAAGATTGCACAAGCCCAATTTGTCCTTTAGTTTATGCTAGAGTCGAGTATGCTAAGGGCGTGCATGACAAAATTTCTGGAATAGAAATCAATTTCTATTATATGGATGAGTTTCTCAACAAATAAATGCATTTGATAATGATTCAGAATTTTAATTTCTAAAGTAAAAATTCGTTTGATAAGAGAATAAAATTTCATTTCTAGGAGTGGCGACGGTCGGCATTCGGTGGTCGGAGTCTGACGTCCGGCAATCGACGTTCGGTGTTCGGTGATCGATGGCGAGTGGTTGGAGTTCGGCGTCTAGTAGCCGACGTTCGGCGTCCAATGTTCGGAGTCCGGGTCGCGTCCAATGTTCGAAGGCTAGCGGCGAGTGGCCAAGTCGGAGTTCGGCGGTTGGTAGCGGGGAGCCAACGACCGGACTCCGGCGGCTAGCGACCAGCGATTGGTGGCAGGTGGCCAATGGCCTAAGTCCAATGGTCGACATCGATGGCCAGTGATGATTGACGGGCGGTTGGTGGGGGACGTTTGGTGGTCGGCAATGGGCCTTTGGTGTCTGGTGGTTGGCGATGAGCGGCCAACGATTGACGGGCACCCAACATTCGGTGACTGGCGGTTGGTGACGAGTGGTTGGAGTCCGATGGTTGACGGCCGCATTTGGTGGCGGCAATCGGTGGCGAGCGATGATGGCGGGGCCGGTGGTGGGCGATCGGAGACCAACGGCGAGCATTTGGCATCCCACGGGCGACGAGTGGGTGACGGGCGATGACGAGAGTGAACGATGAATAAAGTTTTGATTTCTCATTTCTATTCTAGAAATAGAAAAGCTAAAAATTTTAATTTATGATTTCTACTCCAAATTTATTTTTGGAATATAAATTTGTTTCAGAAATAGAAAAATGAAAGTGTTTTATCAAACGGATTTATGTTTCAAACTTGTTTCGGGAATAGAGAAACAGAAAAATAGAGAAATAGAAACATTGTCTTGCGTGCCCTAAGCACCCAGCTTGTGATCTTGATGTTTTGGGTCGATCCATGTTGCTTCAATTTTCCCAAAGATCATCGTCCTCCATGAAGGCCACTAGGCCAGTGCCAAATGGAATCATCTTTCATTTTCTTGGGATTGTCCATACTTTTAATACTAAAATAGTGGAATGGAATCATCTTTCATTTTCTTAGGATTGTCCATACTTTTAATACCAAAATAGTGGAGAGTACGACAATTGATTCCCCAAATTTGTAAGACTTTCAAGTTTAATAATAATCCTTCTTATCTTACGATGATTTAAGTCCATTCTCTTAGCTTGACTGAGCCTTATAAAATGGTTACTTTTCTTGACGCTTTTAGAATTTTTTTCCTTCTATTTCCAAACAGTGCTCTCTCTCTCTCTCTCTCCACTTGAAAAGTGCATCCTTCGATTTCATGGTCACCTGACATGGACAATTTTGTTGTTTATTACGTCCTTCCTTTCATCGCCTCTGGGTATCTAAGAAGACCATTTAGTATTTCTTGAAGTTTGTTCTCTCCTTGGAAGAACCATATAGCCACGAACTAGGCAGACCAATGATTTGAGTGATATGTCTTGACTCGTTAATGGCCGAATAAGTTGATAGATTCACCTGGTTAAACTTCCCTTTCATCCAGCTCAAGTTATCACACCAAATAAAGGAAAAAGGACTTTTGCTTTCTGAAAGCTTTATTAGATGGGTTTAAGGCTCGTCCGCCCAAGTTGGGCCCAAAAAGCTCGGCCCATGGGAATAGGGCCCGTGGAAAGAAAGGGGTATAAAAGGGAGGAGAGAGAGAGAGAGAAAAACATATAGTTGTTTTCAGAAAAGAAAAAGACGTACGTTCTTCACGCTCTCTCTCTCCCAAAAACAAAAGATAGTAAGCATACGGCTTGATCTTCCTCCCTTCAAGGCTTCATTGGATCGGATTGCTCGCCTTTCTCTTCCTCCATCAACGTTGGTGTTTAATCTCGTGGCTAAAAAGGTACGCTCGAATCAGTAGTGTGCTTTAGGATCGGTGATGCGTGTTGTTTTCCGGGCTTCGTCTTCCGCATTGATTTAGGGGTTCGATTCGGTGTCGAATCCGTTTTTCGGGATCCGTTATTCCCAACATTGGTATCGAGCCCTAGTTCACGTTTTTCCCGATCAATTCTGATGTTTTTGATTGATTTTTCGCGAAATCCCTTCGGCCGTACGGAACCGGGCAAATATCCCGACACCCGAGCGCTTTTCGGCCATTTTTCCGAGTTTTCGTAAGTCAAAATAAAATTGTGATCACATGGGGAGAAAGGCGACGTCGAGACGAGTCCGGCGATGTGTCGACCGCCGCAGGGAGCCGCCGCACGCGCCACGGTCGGCGAACCGGCGCGTGCACGCCGGGCGGGCGGGCGAATCGGCACGCGTCGGTCCGCGGACCGACGCGTGCCGACCGCCAGTGATGACGTCACCGTGACGTCATCCAACGGCCGGTAACCGCTCGGATGACGTCACCGATGACGTCATCATCGACGACGTTTCGCCAGGCGGTCACCGGCCGGCGACCCGACCCGACCCACGGACGCAGGCACGCGCCCGCGCACGTGCCGGATGACGTCTGCGTGACGTCATCCCCGCACGCGCGAGGCACGTGCGGTCGGTCTGCGCGGACGGTCCGACCGGCTCGACCGGTCTGTCCGGTCCGACCGGTCCGACGTCCGACGACCGTTGACCACGTTGACCGTTGATCACGTTGACCGTTGACCCTCTGACCGTTGACCGTTGACCACGTTGACCGTTGACCGACGACCGTTGACTTTGACCGTTGACCGTTGACAAAAAAAAAAGAGGAAAAGAATGTGTTTCTTTTTCAATTAAGTCTATGTGGATTATAATGTGATCTCTTATTTGTTCTGCATTTGTTGCGGAACTATGCCTCCCCTAAGGTTGCGCACACCTATTCGCGATTCTACCAATGAACAAAAGGATAGGGTGCATCGAGTTGATAATGAGCCGATCGATCATCGATGGGAGAGAGGTGACTTAATTGATCATATCCTTGAAGTCAACAGGAAAATTCAACAGGTCATATGGAATGGTCGTCCTATGTCACAAGATCGAGAGATGGTGCGATTTTTCATAAACACTCTTCCACCCGAATGGCAAGATGTGTTGAATCGCATATGGGATGTCAACGGAGCTACTTCCTATAAGAAAATTGTGATGGATTTTGTAAACGAATATTATTGTATTGTTTCAAGGGAAAAGATCAAGAAATTGAACAAAAGAGGATCTTTCCCAGTTCGTGTGCTGACTTTGTGTTAGTTGTATTGGCTGTTATATATTAAGTGTGCTTTGTGGACAACATTATGTAATGATTACTACCTAATTGTGTTAAATTGAAAGCATTACTGTTTTTAATTGTATGTCAATTTTCAGCTGCTTTCTTTTATTGCTGGTTGCTGTGGGTAATTAGCTGTGGGTAGTTTTAGAAGTTTTTGTAGCTTCATAGAATTGATTTTGCATATGACAATCATATTAATGATAGTTTTAAGTTAGGACTTTTGGAGGATGATTGGAAACGTAGTGACCTTTTGATTCTAAAGCCTTACTTGAAATTATTCATTAATATGATGGGTCTATGTAAATAGGGATGCATAAATGATAGGCATTAATAATTCGTGCATATTTGTCTGATTTGTTAAGATCAATGGCTTCAGCCACAAAGAGCATAGTTGCCGAGCTGAACAAAGGTGAAAAGCTCAATGGAGACAACTATGAGATTTGGCAAATGAAAATCCAGTATGTGCTGGAAGAGCAAGAAGCACTTGAGGCTCTTGTCATGACCATGGTAGAACCTGAAGAGGGAACCACCGCACAAAGACAAAAGAAACAAAGAAGCTTTTTCTCAAGCGTGGAAAAGAATGAACTCTCTAGCTCGCATCACGTTGTTGAGCAGCATGGAAAATGACGTCATGCGAGAGTTTCGGCGTTTTGATAATGCCAAGGAATTGTGGGAGGCATTGGCAGCTAGATATGGTCATACTTCGGTGACTAGATCGAGGCAGCCTCACTATCGGGTTTGACTCTTATAAGAAGCCTCATGGTCGACCATGAAACAACATCTTAGAAAGATGTCAAACATGATAACCGAGCTGAAAGATGCTGGCCATGTCCTCACGGATGAGCAGCAAGTGCAAGCAAAGTGATTCGTTCATTGCCTCAGAGTTGGGAGCATATGAAGGTGCACTTGACTCATAATGAAAACATCAAAACCTTTGAGGATGCGATGCGTCATCTTGAGCTGGAAGAGGACCGCCTGTTGGCGGCTAAGCCGGATGCTGAACTCTATTATGCTGGTTCTAGCTCAAATGGAGCTTCGAGCTCCAAGCGCAAGCGCCCTAACCGGTTTGATAAGGGGAAAGGCAAGGAAAAAGCAGGTCCTTCAGGGGAAGAAACCCAAATTCAACCAACATGGAAGAGGGAAGCGTCCTCGCATGAAAAAGCTTGCAAGGGTGAAATGCTACAACTGTGACAAGAAGGGTCACTATGCTCGCGACTGTCGTGAGCCAAAGAAGGTATGCACCCCTTGTACTTTTCAGAACTTTGCTTATGTGTCGAGTTCTGTGTTCTTAACTGAGTCTAATCCTTTGTGGACTGTGGATTCAGGAGCGACAGACCATGTAGCGAAGGATAGAGGATCCTTCGTGGAATTCCGACGAGTACCAACCGGAACTAATTGGATCTATGTGGGAAACAACTCCAGAGCTGAAGTGAAAGGAATTGGCACATGCCAACCGAATATGCGTGGTGGACGCACTTTGTTTCTTCATGATGTGTTGTATGCTCCGGAGATTCGTCGAATTTAGTGTCCGTATTAATGTTGGTTAAATTAGGTTTTAATATGAACTTCGTAGTAGAGGTGTGAATTTTTTTTTGGAGACAAATTACTATGGTTGTGGTTATTTTCTGGATGGTTTTATTGTATTAGATATTGATTATGTTAGTGCTAATGTTTGTTATTCCCTTCTCACGTCTCCTAATAAATATGATAATGATGTGAATGTGTGGCATGCTAGACTTGGTCACATTGGCCAACAACGTATGAATAGACTAGCCAAAGAGGGCTTGTTGGGCAATATTGAAAAAGTCGATTTGTCCATATGTAAGCATTGCCTAGAAGGAAAACGACAAGGAAACCATTTGGAAAAGGAAAAAGAGCTGAATTTCCTTTGCATTTAATCCATTCGATATCTCGTGGTCCAATGAATGTGAAAGGAAGACATGGGGCTGTTTATTTCATCACCTTTATTGATGATTATACTCGATTCAGATATGTCTATTTGATTTCTCATAAGTATGAAGCAATAAGTTGTTTCAAAAGGTATATGAACCTGGTAGAGAATCAATTAGATAAGAAAATAAAAGCATTGAGATCCGATCAAGGTCGAGAATATTTATCTGATGAGTTCAGAAAATTATGTGATGAAAAAGGAATAGAAAGACAGTTGTCTATTCCGTACACTCCTCAACAAAATGGTGTTGTGGAAAGAAGAAACAGAACCCTACTGGAAATGGTTAGCTCCATGATGGCGCATGCTAACTTGCTTATCACCTTTTGGAGTGATGCATTGTTAACTGCTGCGTATATACTTAACCGGGTGCCTTCCAAATCAGTTGCTTCCACTCCATATGAGTTATGGACAGGTAGAAAGCCGGAGTTGAGTTTTCTTAAGCCATGGGGTTGTGCTGGCTATACACATGAGTCCTCTTACAAGTTTGGGAAATTGGGTCCTAGAGGAAAGAAGAGTATTTTCATAAGATACTCGGAACACTCGAAATGATGTGTTCATTGGTGAGCAGGAAAGTGGGAGTGTAACTGAATTTGAATCACGAGATGTTACATTCTTAGAGGATGAGTTTCCTAAGAAGGGCGAAATAAGGGAAGATCACTCCCTATTTGAGACCTTGGATCAAGACAATGATATTAATGGAGTTCATCCAAGTGGGAGCATAATAGGGAATGATGTGCAAAGTGTACAATCTCCCATACGGCGAACAAGTCGCCAAAGTATTCCCCGTCGACGTTTTGACATTGAAGGGGAAACTTTTATGGTTGCTCCACAAGATGAGGATGAGCCTAGAAATATCAATGATGCTCTTAATTGCCCTAGTAAAGAAAAATGGATTCATGCAATGGAAGAGGAAATGGAGTCAATGAAATCAAACCAAGTTTGGGAACCGGTTGATCTTCCAAAGGGACGCAGCTATTGGGAACAAGTGGGTTCTCAAAATAAAGCGAAAGACCGATGGCTCGATTGAAAGGCATAAGGCTCGCCTTGTGGCGAATGGGTATAATCAACAGGAAGGAATTGATTATGAAGATACGTTTTCTCCTGTAGTGAGATTTACCTCGATTCGCATTATTTTGGCAATAGTAGCTAGTCTGGATCTTGAGTTACATCAAATGGATGTAAAGACTGCTTTCCTCAATGGAGAATTAGAGGAAGAAATATATATGGAACAACCTATTGGTTTCATAGTGAAAGGCCAAGAAGAAAAGTATGTCGACTTTTGAGGTCGATATATGGTCTTAAGTAGTCATCAAGACAATGGTATATACGTTTTCATAATGCCATAGTGGCATATGATTTTACAATGATTGATGAGGATCATTGTGTATATATCAAAAGATCCAAGGATCAATTTGTGATCATATCATTATATGTTGATGATATACCGATTGCCTAAAGCAATATGGAGTTGGTTAACACCGTCAAGAGATGGTTGTCTTCTAACTTTGAGATGAAGGATGTGGGTGAGGCTGCATACATTCTTGGAGTTAAGATTTCGAGAGATCGTTCGAAGAGATCGTTGTCTCTTTTGCAAGAAACCTATATAAATAAGGTTCTTGAACGATTTCGTATGCAAGACTGTAGATCCATAGACACTCCTATTACAAAAGGTGAATGATTGAGCCATAGACTGTGTCTAGGGACTCCACAAGAGAAGGAACAAATGAAACATGTTCCTTATGCTAGTGCTGTTGGGAGCTTGATGTATGCTATGATGTGTACAAGACCCGACATATGCTTTGCAGTTGGAATGGTGAGTAGATACCAATCCAATCCAGTCCAAGACATTGGAAAGCCGTGAAGAGAATACTGAGGTATCTGAAGTGAATTGCTGATTTCAAGTTGAATTACCAAGGAAAGGATCTGCGACTTGAAGGCTATTCAGATGCTGATTGGAGAGGAGATTTAGATGAAAGAAAATCTACCTCTGGATTTGCTTTCTTACTGAACAATGGCGCCATATCATGGAGCAAAGTAAGAAGCAAACGTGCATAGCCTTGTCCACGATGGAAGCTGAGTTCGTGGCGTTATCGCAGCGGTACAAGAAGGAGTTTGGCTTAAGAGATTTTTGGATCATTTAGGTGTTATTGAGAAAGCTGCAAATCCATTGTTGGTTAATTGTGATAGCCAAGCAGCTATAGCGTACACCAAAGATCCAAAGTATCATGGCAAGACCAAACATATAGATACCAAGTATAACTTTGTAAAAGATATGGTTGCACGAAAGGATGTGAACTTGCAGTACATATCTACGCATAGAATGGTAGCAGATCCTATGACAAAGCCAATACCTAGAGATGTGTTTTGTGGTCATGTAAAATCTCTAGGATTGCATAGAGTCTGATGTACTGAATTGTAATTTCCCTGAGTTGTTCACATTTATGAATTTTGTTTTTCATTGATTAATGCCTATGAACCTTAGTATGATCTTTATGCATCTTAATGCTCAGTGCATTATTTTAAGTTGAGAAGTATGTCGGACAGATATAAGATTAGCCCACTCACACGGGTAATCGCCTTTGTTTACTATGTGATAAATAGAGATGAGACTGTTTTTAAACTTATTATCTAGGTAATAATCAAGAGCGCAAGCTTAAAATACGTATGTCGCCTTAACTGAGTGTTAAGATGAGAACATAATACTAAAGATGTCTGAAAGTAAAATAACCCACATATTTTACTTTATCTGTCTAAGATGCCAGATGTGAGTTCTGATAAATTTTTTGTGAATAAGTAGATAGGTGAACTCAAGTTAGACATTGGGTATGTCTGAACTATCATCTGTACGGTATTGAAAGGTGTAGACATATGCTTAATGGGAAATGAGTTAATACCGTAATACGTATTTTATACTACGTATGCATGAGACGACCAATAAGAGTGGCAAAAAATTTGATTTCAACTTTTATGACGTGTGAGACTCTTGAGAAAAAGAGTTCCTCAATTTTTGAAGTCCCCTCAGGACTCTTACTTATTCTCAAGATTTCTATTTAGTGTTTGCTATCTTAGTGTGTTGCCAATGGTCATGAGATGATTCGATCTAATGGGGCATTTCTAGAAAAGCAAGTTGGACTGAAATCGAGAGTTTGAAGGAAAGAGGAAGATCGATTTTGGAGAATCACATTGTAGTTTTGTATTTACTGGTCGACCAATTATAACTGTCTTTGTGATAATTATAATTGTGAATACAATATATATATATATATATATATATATATCATGTTTAAAAGAGATCAAGGGAGATATAAATGTGATCGATCGATCTAGGATACTGCATACTAAATCTACTCAGAGTGTGATGCCCATTATGAGCTGCTATATATTCCTAACAGATGTATAGCAACGAGCTCTCAAAGTATCTGGTCGCACGGATTATTCACCGCATGAATGTTGAAGAGAGGTAAAGAGAATCCTGTTCGGCCCACCATGTGCGAGTGGGAGATGAAAGCTTTATTAGATGGGCTTAAGGCTCGTCCACCCAAGTTGGGCCCAAAAAGCTCGGCCCATGGGAATAGGGCCCGTGGAAAGAAGGGGGTATAAAAGGGAGGAGAGAGAGAGAGAGAAAAACATATCGTTGTTTTCAGAAAAGAAAAAGACGTACGTTCTTCACGCTCTCTCTCTCCCAAAAACAAAAGACAGTAAGCATATGGCTTGATTTTCCTCCCTTCAAGGCTTCATCGGATCGGATTGCTCAGTTTCTCTTCCTCCATCAACGTCGGTGTTTAATCTGTGGCTAAAAGGTACGCTCGAATCCGTAGTGTGCTTTAGGATCGGTGATGCGTGTTGTTTTTCCCGGGCTTCGTCTTCCGCCTTGATTTAGGGGTTCGATTCGGTGTCGAATCCGTTTTTCAGGGATCCGTTATTCCCAACACTTTCAAATTCTCATAAAAAACCTCCAAACATAAACTCACTACTAAGAGGGATTGAAGAATAGACAAGCACGTTCATTGGTTGCTATTGAAGGAGAAAATCGATTTTGAAATTTATTAGCATTTTCCAAGAAAGGTGTTTTCAATAAGGAGGTTTTCTCTCTCATTTTTTAGTTCTATTTATTTCGGGGTCCAAAAAGCCATAAACTTATTTATAGTGATTAATTCAATCATAAACTTTTTAATTGTGTCGCAGTCTAGTCGGCGTGTGACCGTCCTATGTGGTGCAGTTGTCACTGATGTGGACAATTTTTCACATTTTTCTTTAATTTGTACAAACATTTTGAATTTTTCTTTTCTTTCTCTTTATTCTTTTTTTTTTTTTTGTTTTTTGCTTTTTGTTCTTCTTGTGGTTGGTTGTTGTCGGCCCTCGATGATGGCCGACGATCAGCTAGAGGCAAGGATTGGCAAAGCTGACCTCCTCATGCCACTGGCGAGGCTCGACCCTTGCTTGATTCGATGAGGGCAAGCCTTGCCTTACTGTTAGTGAGACTCAACCCTAGCCCGATTTGGTAAGGGTGCACCCCAAAGGCTAGTATGACGGGTCGATCAATTACGATCGATCAAAACACTGTACAACCTTAAGATTATCGATCCCAAGTCAGCCTTACACACACGCACGCACGAACACAAGGGTCGGATAAGCAATGAGCAAATGTATTCATTTATGAACGAGTTGGTTACAATGAGGGGGAGAGACCCCTATTTATACAAGTTTGGGTTGTATTTTAGCCGTTGATCATCCCTCAAATCCAATGGTGGAGTTTGAATCTGTATCATCATTACAATGCTACATAACAGGCCACTCAATGGCTGTAGCCCTTGAGAAGCGCATGGGCGTGTGTCAGAAGCAAGATTAGGGTAGTAGGGTCACTTGACACGAGAGTAGCTGAACGGTTGCAGGTGGCACATGGGCTCGTTGAACATTGCTCACGGGTCGTCCATGGGTCGTGCATGGGCCTCTCTTTATATCGCACATGGGCTGGCTGTGTGCGGATAGGGGATCGTTCATGGATTGGTTGCAGGTTGTTCTTGGACAGGCCCTTGTGCATGACACGGCCTATTATGGACGGTCTTGGATCATCCTTCGTCCGTGGGCCATGTCATTCTCCCCCACCTAATCGGGCGACACCCTCGTCGCGTCCGTGGCATAAAAAGCTTCGATGTGTTTCTTGAACTGCCATAAGCCCTCGGAGGGTTCCCAACTTGCCTCACTCTTGGGAAAGCCCTTCCATCAGACAAGGTATTCCTTTTTTGGAGCACAATATCTCTTCCGTATGATCTGATCGGCCATGATGCATTCAACATCCCGATCATAGGAGGTTTTCGCTCCAAGGGGTACTCGTTGTGATTCACCTCAATCCGGATCTTCCTTGTTCACATGGAAATGTTTCAGCATACTCACATGGAACATGAGATATATCTTGAGCTTGGTTAGCAAGTCCAGCTTGTATATTACCTTCCTGATCTGCTGCACCACTCGAAATGGGCCTTCATAGCGACATATCAGCCCTTTGTGCACTTCACGGTACTAAAGGACCAAGTGCAGCTTAGCCAACACCAAGTCTCCAACCTGAAATTCCACGTGCCATCGCTTATGTTGGCCCATTTCTTTGTGCGCTTTGCGGCCCTTTGTAGGCACGCTTGTGCCAGGTTTGCATGTTTATCCCATTCCCTAGCAAACTTGTACGAGGAGGGGCTACTTCCTCGATATCTCGAGGTAATCACGTTTGGGTGTAAGCGGTTGTTGCTTGATCACGATCTCGAATGAGCTTTGGTGTTTGGACTCACTCCGCTGCCAGTTGTAGGAAAATTGGACCACGTTAATCAGCCCCGCCCAATTCACTTGCGTGTTGCTCACGTAGTGCTGGAGGTAGATTTTTAGGAGTGCATTCACCCACCCCGTCTGTCCATTGGTTTGGGGATGCATGCTCGTAGAAGTTGAGGTTTGTCCCCAGCAATTTGAAGAGCTTGATCCAAAATCGCTCGGTGAAATGAGGATCGCAATCGCTCACGATCATGCGTGGTATGCCCCAATACTTGACGATGTGCTTGAGGAATAGCTTGACTATTTCCTTGGCTGGGCAATCCTTCATGGCTGGCATGAACGTCGCGTGCTTGGAGAAATGATCCACCACGATCATGAGAGTCCGACACCCTTCGAACTTCGGCAAATTCATGATGAAGTCCATGGAGATGCTCTCCCATGGACATTCCAGGATAAGCAACGGTTTAAGGAGCCCCGCCGGTGATCATTGCTCTATCTTGTCTTATTGGCACACAAGACACGTCAGTACGTAGGCTTCAACGTCATCCCTCATGTGTGGCCAATAATATTGATCCTTAATGAGTGCCATGGTGTGGTGGATTCTTGGATGACCCGCTCATTTAGAATCATGGCACTCATGTAGGACTTTCTTATGGAGTTTCCCATAGAACGGCACATAGAGTCACCATCCTTTGGTGTAGAGTTGATCATCCTCATATTAGAACCACCTTGTCTTGCTCTCTTGGGTGTATCGAAGGAGGGCTTGTGCCATTTGGTCATGCTTTAGCCCCTCCTTGATATGGTTGATCCACGGACAGTCGGGTCGACTCATAATGTTGGCCAACTCAAGCTTCCCGCTTAGGGCGTTGGCCACGGAATTGGACTTCTTGGGTTTGTACTCCATCACATAATCAAACTTGGCCAGAAAGTTTTGCCACCGAGCTTGCTTCGGGCTGAGCTTCTTCTGATTTTGAAAGTAGCTCGTGGCCACATTGTTGGTCCTTACGACGAATCGCGATCCCAAAAGATAGTGCCTCCACGTACGAAGGCAATGCACCACTATGGTCATTTCTTTCTTTTGGACCGTTTATCATCGCTTGGTATTGATTATTTTCCGAGACTCGAAAGCAACCGGGTGCCCTTCTTGCATCAAGACTCCACCGATAGAAAAATTAAAAGCATCAGTTTCTACCTCATAAGGCTCAGTCTGGTCGGGCAGCACGAGCATCGGCTCTTTAGTCATGGCCCGTTTCAATTGATCAAATGCCTCTTAACATCGATTTGTCTACTCCCATGGCCTTTCCTTCTTCAGCATGTCCATGAGTGGCATGGTGAGGCTCAAATATCCCCGGATCAAGAGCTGATAGTAGTTCGTGAGGCCAAGGAAGATCTCAACTCTGTCACCTTGGTTGGTGGCTCCCATTCAATGATGGCATGGATCTTGGCCACGTCCATCCGCAATCGTCCGCCCCGACGATGTGCCCAAGGAAAGGGACTTTTGTGCGAAAGCGCATTTCTCTTGCTTTACGTACAAGTCATTTTCCCAGAGAAGCTAGAAGACTTGTCTCAAATGCTTGATGTGTTCCTCGAGCATTCGGCTATATACAATGATATCATCAAGGTAAACCACAACAAACCGATCAATGAACGGATGTAATACCCTGTTCATGAGAGTGCAGAATGTAGCCGGCGCATTGGTCATGTCACGCCTCGAACCTCGAGCGCGCGCACATCCCACAGCAGTCGATCAAATATGCGACATCTTAGAATACGTCGCCGACCCATTCATTCTATTAAGCATGTGGAAGCGAAACAAATCCCCTGACAACATTTAACTTGGGATAGAAAAACAGGCAATCAATCACAATACCAAACACTCATTTACAAACACATAGGTTTAAATATAATTCTGGACTGTCTACAAAATAGACCAGCTCGACAAAAGGGGAACTATCCTAAAACCAACTAACAAGACACGTGCACCGATACTTCAGTCTCCACCTTTCCAGACTTAGGGCTTCGAGTCCTCCACGATCGCCATCTAGGGACTTGATATTTTAATCCCCAAATCGGGATGAGACAATGTCTCAGCAAGTTCAACCCCCTAAACCCCTATTAGAAAGAAAATACGCCAAAGGGTGGCCTAGTCACATCACACAGAGAACTTATCTCGCCTCAGTTCCTTTCTGTAGGTTAGCACAATTCAAATCACTCAATCATAGGTAGTAATAATAATTCATACAATTGGAACGCCATCACTTTCATATAAATCACAGTCGCACTTAGCACACATTCCAATTATTATTCACCGCCACACAAGGGCATAGCCTACTCGCAGTTCGGCTATTTTCTAACATTAATGCTAGGCATCGCCTCTCCCCCTTGGAGCGTGGCTTCGTCACTACGCCGACGGCATTCCTGAAGGAGCATCGATCCAGTCGGCCCAGCCTCTACTGCGATCGGCATCCACCGCGTGGGCATCCCATATAGGGGCAAGTCCGACTCAATAGCCAATGATGATTCCTCTTAGTTATTACACAGCCAAAGCATACTTGGCCCCAGGACACTTTATATTTCACTCAATGCTTCCACTTAAAATAGTGATCCCGGCCATTTTTCTTCATATTAAAAATATTCCAGAAATTACTCACGTGCGTGGGGACACGCTAATTTCAAATCAAAAAGCCAATATCTCACTTTTTCAAACCCCACTATTTAATATAATCATTAAAATCCAATTTTTGCATCAAAACCCGACACTTGGGTTTTTATGAATAAAATCCATATTTATCACAATCAACACTCAATTTGCCACATCCATTCATCAAATTCAATTTTTAAATGCACAGCAGCGATCATCACGAAATTCTGAGAAAATAAGGTTCCAAAATAATTTTCAGAATTTATTATATAATTAAATTTATTCCGAAAATTAATTAAATAATAATATCCATATTTTTCATGATCCACACTCAATTTATAATATCCAACCATAAATTTCAAAATCTGACTACACAAAGAGCGACCGCCACAAAATTCTGAGAATTTAGGGTTCGACAAAATTTTCGGAATTTAATAAATAATTAAATTTATTCCGAAAATAATTAAATAATAATATTTTAATAATTTCGAATAATAATATATTATTAAATTATTTAATAATTTCGGACATTTAAATAAATCAAAAGTAAATTCATTTATGTCAAATCAATGCTTATTTTAAATAAACCTACTTACCCTTAATTAAGCACACTTTAAATTAAAACATCACCTTAATCTAATATACTCTTAAATAATCTAAACTAACAACCTGATAATATTTAACATAAACTAAACCTCCCTAAGTATAATTAACCCTCTAAGCGAGGTTTAGTGAGCTAAACTCATCGGATTAGCGAGCCGAGCGGACCAAAACGACGAGGACGACGCGATGATCGACTTTCCTAAAGGGGGCCGAGCATCCGGGCTTGGGAAGGCGGCCAAAATGAGCCAAACACGGGCTGCCATACCCATTTCTTCACTCTCTGTGCACTGCTGGTTGAGGGCGAAGGAGGGCAGATCCGGGGCTAGTTGGGGTTGGGAATGGGTGGAGGAGCTGAACCGGACCTAGGCGGGGCTTCACGGTGGCCAGAGGTGGTTGGAGGGAGCTCTAGTGGGTCTCTACCGTCCCTCAAGACCACCGAACAGCAGCTGGCCAGGCGGTTTGTGGATGGCAGCTCGACTAGACGGGGGTGGACAACGCGGCTGGGCAGTTGCGGAGTTGCGACGGTGCACGGCGACGATGGCCTTGGCTCCGATTTTGGTGGGATGAGGTTGCTGCTTTTGCGTTTGCTGTCTTCAAACGAAACAGAGAGGGAGAAGGGGGCGGAGGGCACGCGGTCGATGCACGAATAGCGGGGTGCACGAGCGGCGGTGCGGGGGCGGCGACGGTGGTGAGAGGTGTGCGATGACGGCTGCTGCTGCTTCCTCGGTCTTCGGTCTCCATGGAATCGAGTAGCCGAAGAAGGAAGATGGGGGTTCAGTCGATGGAGGAGAGAGGGGAGGAAGAAGAAACCGCTTTACCTTTTTCTTCACTCTCTCTCTCTCACACACTCTCTCTCTCACACACTCTCTCTCGCTCTCTTAGGTCATCACAAACTTGGCCCACCATGACCTCATGTGATGTCAGCTTTCACTCACCTCTAAACTCCCACAACCTTATTCCAATGGGTTCAATTTTATTTTCCGCCGGGGCATAAAATCTTGTATAACCAATTCTTCAATTCCACTTGATTCTCTTCCAATTGAATCAAATTGAAGTCCATAAAATTAATCCAATGTCACCACACTTCAATTCACATCTTCACTTATCCATAGAACCAACGTAAGTCCTAAAAGCAAGACCAAAGGCGAGCCTACTAATTTCTTGAGCCAAAATAGCCATTCTTTGATTTAATTGCTGAAAAATTCTGATTACATGAAAAATCTTCCGAAGATGAGTCAATATTCCTAAAATGATTTGTGACACACTCAGATTTCCAATTTCTGAATTCGATCTCAATTTCACAGTTAATTTCACTTTGGCACGATACTAGCGCGACCCAACCTACTGGGTAGCCTTTAGAAATTTTCATGCATTTGACCTGTGGTTGATCAATTCAAGCCACAATGTATATCTTTGACACATTGGCGACTTTCGGTTGTCGGGGGTAATCTCAATGTTTCAAATACGGACACAGGGTACCAAATCAATAGAGATGTCGGTCTAGTGCTGATCGACCAGAATTATGCGATCTGGTGGAATCACCCACACTTGATCACATGCTTTTGTCGAGTCGACCTATCTCCGGTCTTTAATCGATTCTTAATTGTGCCGTAATGACCTTTGCAGATTAGCTCGGTTGAAAGCTCGCTTCCTATTCAAATTCTCGAGTCTGGTGCATTAGAAACTCTTAACGGCTTCATCCGATAGACTAGTTTTTACATGAGTGGCCGACTCAAGGAAAAGAACTATATGCGTGCCAACAAAATGCCCGTCTCAATTTATTGAAAATAGAATTGGAAAATCGGGATGTCACGGAGTCAGTCAAAAGGCATGATGAGGAACTCGTACAATTTGTAGCGGGTCACGTATGCAGTTTTTGGCTCATCCCCTTTGGCAATCCGAACTTGGTACTATCCCGATCGAAGATCAAGCTTGGAGAACCATCAGGCTTCCTTAAGCTGATCAAACAAGTTTGCAATGAGGGGGATTGGGTACTTGCTCTTAACAGTGAGCTTGTTCAATGCCTGGTAGTCTATGCACATATGGAGGGATCCGTCGTGTTTCTTTTGGAACAAAACCGGCACACTGAACGGGGCCTTGGACGGCTGAAGGTGTCCTGCATCAAGCAACTCTTTGAGTTGTCTCCTCAATTCTTCTAACTTAGGCGAGGCCATGCAATAAAGTGCCATGGTTGGTGGTCTAGCATCGGGCACGAGTTCGATGCAGTGATCCATTTCTCTCTGAGGAGGTAGCTTCTCGGGCAGCTTGGGCAGCATCACATCTTGGAAGGCATCGAGGACTCGAGCCACCTCTCCCGATACCTCAGTTTCTTCCACGCCCTCATCCTTCAATGCTGCTAAGAAGGTCACCTCGCTCTTCCGTAACCCCTTTGTCAGCTACATAGTTGATAGCATCTTTCTATTGCGTCCCGACTCGCGGTAGATCGGGACTATGCATTGGCACCGCTTATCTAGGATGCAAATACAATTCACGAAGGACATAACGCCCACATTGATTTGATCGAGGAATCCTAAACCAAGCACGAAATCATAGTTGTTAAGGGGGATTACCTCAATATCCTCTTTTCTAGTCCATGAACCAAGGTGCAGCTCCATGTCCCTAGCCATGTTGCTAGTCAGGACTTCCTTGGAGTTCACCATTTTGAGCCTACTGGCCACACTCATTTCGATCGAAAGATTCAGCTTCTTCGCAGCCTCTTTGGATATGAAGAGATTGGACGCCTCGGTATCCACGAGTGCACTCATCATGGAACCACTGATCTTCACATCTACGAACATCATCCCTTTGGGTTCCTTGGCCTTCTTGGCCTTGATTGACTCAAGGATCCGCAACGATCCCAATCATGCCTCCTTTCACGGCTCATTCTCCTTGCACAATGCTACCAACTTTCCTCTTTTCGGGCAATCTCAGGCCATATGGGGACTGTTGCAAAAGAAGCACATGTAGGTGCGTGCCTTACGATGGTATCCTCCATGGCTCGACTCGGGTTGAGTCCTAAGAGGGACCGATGGTGGCTTGCCTCCATTTGGACAGTTGTACCAGCTCTGATCTCCCCCACCATTGGCCCTTCTTTAGGTCGAGAGTCTGGCCTGGCCAAGGACGATGGTTTGTATTTCTCGAGAGACTTGGCCACGGAAGCAGTCGTTGTGAGATCCGTTACATTGCACTGTTTGAGCTCTTGCTTAACCCATGGTTTGAGTTCGCTCATGAATTGATGGAATGCTTCTGTCTCGATCATGGACAGGATCTAGAGCAGCAGCTTTGAGAACCTTTTCATGTAGTTGCGAACTCCGCCTTTTTGCTCTAGGCACTTGAGTTCTCCGCGAGCTTCCTCCTCTGCATAAGCGTGATAGTAGGTTCGCCGAATTTCCTTGATGAATCAAGCCCATGTCATGATAGGGTCACCATTCCTATCATTTGACCTACGACACCGCCACAGTAACGCATCATCAGCTAAATACATGGTTGCGATGTTTACCTGAATCATGTCGTTGGTCATTCTCATGGTTTGGAAGAAGCGTTCCATGTATCATAGGAAGTTGTCCACGTTCTTTGCCACCTGTGAGCTCTTGAACTCTTTCGGCTTGGGTGCATAGGCATGCGGTTGCATGGTGATCACCCCCGTTCACGTGTGCAGCTTCAAGCTTGGCGAGCTTGCTTTTTAGCTTGGCCATCTCATGGCCACCATCACGGTTTCCCAGTTCTCATCCCACTGTTGTAGCTCATGTGTGAAGGATCCTAGCACCTCGACATGAAGCTCTCCTATGCCGGCCTGAAGTTCTTGCACTTCGGCCAAGAACTCCTCTCTACTGGCTTCTGCTCCTTCGACGGTCTAGTGCAGGTTGTCCATCAATGCTTGGACGTTTGTGACGGTCTTTTCTAGGATTGTCATTTGGTTCTCCAGATCCCCCTTCGAATCCCTCGAGCTCGAGACAGTACAGTTCTTCTTCAACCGGGTGGCTTTCTCAGCTAGACGCCCACGCTCTTTTCGATCATCGCCTTGAATGACGGGGACATCAACACGAGGGTTAGTCATTGCGCTTGGAATGAAGGCTCTTATACCACTTGTCATGGGTTGGTCGATTACGATTGATCAAAACACCGTGCGGCTTTAGGATTATCGATCCTAAGTTAGCCTTACACACACACGCGCAAGAATACAAGGGTCGGATGAGCAATGAGTGAATGTATTTACTTATGAACGAGCTGGTTACAATGAGAAGGAGGGACCCCTATTTATACAAGTTTGGGTTGTATCTCAGTCGTTGATCATCCTTCTGATTCAACGGTGGAGTTTGAATTCGTATAATTATTACAAAGCTACACAATAGGCTACTCAATGGCTGTAGCCCTTGGGAAGCCCATGGGTGTGTGTGTCAAAAGCAAGATTATGGCAGCAGGGTTGCTTGGCACGGGAGTAGTTTGACGGTTGCAGGCTGCACGTGGGCTAGTCGAACATTGCTCACGGGTTGTCCTTGGGTCGTGCATGGGCCTTTCTCTGTATTGCGCATGAGCTGGCTGTGTGCGGATCGAGGATTGTTCATGGATCAGTCGCAGGCTATTCTTGGACAGGCCCTTGTGCATGACATGGCCTATCATGGACGGTCTTAGATCATGCTTCGTCTGTGGACTATGTCACTAGCGAGGCCATTAGCAGGTTGGCCTCACTTGACGTTGGCAAGGCTAGTGGTTGGCGAGGTTAACCTTGTTGGTCATTGCCAAGACTCGGCGACCGGCCAACGAAAGAAGGAAAGAAAAAAAGAAAGAAAAGAAAAAAATATAAAACATTTAGAAAAAATTATAAATAAGTTAAAAATTGTTTGTGTTAGTGCGAACCACACCACGTAGGACGGTGAGCGTTGATTAGATCGTTGCATCAAGGATTTTTAGGCAAAATTGGTATGAATGACTACATTGGCAAATCTTTAAAGGTTTTATGACTAAATTGACACAATTGAAATGTTTACGATTAAATTGGTTGTCATACGATAAGTTTATAATTTTTTGAGCAATTTCATTACCTACTCTTAAAGAGGAACCCTTGATGAGAACCAAATTGGTTGTGAGAGTTGCCCATACCAAAACGAAGGATTTCGCATACGAGCCTCTTCAAATTGGATTTATTGCTATTGATTCAGCAAACCCTAGCTTTGCAAGTAGTGATTTTGCTGCTATACTGTCATGGAAAACCAAGCAAAGTTGAATCCTAGGATCCATCCCTCCTACGTTGTCACAAGCAGTTTAACTTCTTCCTGTTGTTGCATAAAGGCAACTTTGAAATTTGCATACCGCTGTGATTAGGGATGGTAAAATATAAAGTAGATAAATCCCAGCTCCCACGAACACTTATGCTATCATGGTGAGAAAATATTAGGTAGAATTGGAGTACCTAGCTCAGCAATGCATAAACTCATTCCGCGAACAACAAGTGTTGCTTGCAGGCCCACCTTTCAAAAACCTGCAACTCCCTCTCTCTCCTTCATTTATCTCTCCTCTTCATTGTTTCTTTGTCTTTTTCCCCCCCTTTTTTTTGTTCTTTTCTTTCTCTTTGGCTTGTGGCTAGTGAGGGTGTCGTGGACCTCGCTTGTAGTTGGCGAGGGTCATTTTTGTTGGATTTGGCGAGGGCTTGACCCTTGTGACTGGGGTGAGGGTTTGGGAGGCGATAACATCAATGAGGGTGTCGCGGCCCTCGTTGGGCATAGATGAGGGTCGCTTTTGTTGGATTTGGCCAAGCCTCGACCCTCGTGGCTAGAGCGAGGGTCAACCTCGCCGGATTTGGTGAGGGTTTGGGAGGCACGACATTGTATCCATAGGGTACCTCGAGGATGTAGGGGTTGAGGACGACGGGGGCCTTGAGCTTGTTTTTGGACAGAGACAAAGGTGGTGTGGTTTGTCAGGCATTGGAGTGGTTGAGATAGAGTGAGTTGAGAGAGAGACAGAGAGAACACACGGCATTGTTTAGTGAGGTCTTGTCGAATGGTGGAGGCAATAGATGAGGCTAATGCGAAGGTAGCGGCATAGTTCGTCGGATGGTAGGCTCCATCGTGAGTTGGAGATAGAGCAGCACAAAGCAAAGAGGAGAGCAAATGGGAGAGAGAGTGGAGAGAGAAAGTCCCTCTTCGCTAAAATTGAAATCAACTAAGAGAGGGAGAGGTGGGGCCTAGAGGCGACAAGAGAGTGGAGAGAGGTGAAATTGAAATCAATTAAGAGAGAGGGAGTGGTGGGGCCCAGGCAATAGAAACTTCTAGCGTGCGGTGGTGTGTTGCTTGGTAAATCGGATGATATTTTCATATGCTAGCATTGTAGTGGTACCTAATATTTTCTCATCTTTGGCCAGTCAATTTTCCTCTTCCTTTGACATGGGTCCTTCAATGTCTTGTCTTAGACATCATATTCTGTTCTAATCATATATTTCGAGAGGCTGTATCTATATTGGTATGTTCAAAATAATAAACCTTAATTTGATAACATTTGCCTTTTGCCCAAAAGCATAGTAGAAAGATTCAAGTGTTTGAACAGTAGTGTCACATATTACCGTTCTCACATTTTGTTTCTATCATTAGCAAAAAGGACTTCCATGCGAGAGAATAGTAACATAAGGAGAGATTAGGTCTCCTTGTTTTGCACCTCTTGATGGATCAAAAAGGTCTAGGACACCACCATTAAGCAAAATGGATGTATTTGATGAGGCTAGACAATCTAAAACAAGAGCCACCTAATTCTGAAGTAGATTTAGGAATGGCACGAGCCATCTCGGTCCTATCACGGCATATGCAAGCCCTACCGTAGCTCATGCGAGGCACCGGCTCTCAGTATTGAGGGCTGTAGCAAAAAAAAGTGGTGCCAAGCATGGTCTCTGAAAGCTTTATTTAATTAAAGGGCTTAAGGCCCTGTCCGCCCAAGCTGGGCCTAGAAAGCCCGGCCCATGGGAATAGGGGCCCGTGGAGAGAATGGGGTATAAAAGGGAGAGAGAGAGAGAGAGAAGACGTCTGTTGAAATCATAATTTACGTACGTCTTTTCTCTCCCGCGTGTTTTCTCTCTCAAAAGGAACAATAGGCATACGGCTTTCAATTCTTCCCTTCAAGACTTCATCGGATCAAATTTGACCGGATTTTCTTCCTCCATTGGCGTCGGTGTCTAATCTGTGGACTAAAAGATACGCTCGACTCTGTGGTGTGCTTTAGGATCGGTGATACGTGTCGTTTTCTTGGGCTTCGCTTCCGCATTGATTTAGGGGTTCGATTTAGTATCGAATCCCGTTTTCGGGAATCCGTTATTCCCAACATTGGTATCAGAGCCCTGTTTCACGTTTTCCCGATCAATTCGATGTTTTTGATTGATTTTTCGCGAAATCCCTTCGACCGTATGGAACCGGGCCAAAATCCCGACACCCGAGCGCTTATCGGCATTTTTTCCGAGTTTTCGTAAGTCAAAATAAAATTGTGATTGTATAGGAAGAAGCGTGACGTCGAGACGAGTCCGGAGATGTGTCGACCGCCGCCGGGAGCCGCCGCACGCGCCCACCCGCGCGGCCGGAAGGCGCTGCGCGTGGGTGCGACGCGCCCGGCGCCCGAAGCGCCGGCATTGGCCGGCGCGTGCGGCACGCGCCGGCCGGCGAACCGGGCGCGTGCACGCCACCGGCGGCGAACCGGGCACGCGTCGGTCCGCGGACCGACGCGTGACGTCACGTGATGACGTCACCGTGACGTCATCCAACGGTCGTAACCGTTCGGATGACGTCACCGATGACGTCATCACCGACGTCATTTGCTTGGACGTTCACCGGCCGGCGACCCGACCCGCCGGAGACCAAGGCACGTGGCGAGCACGTGCGGATGACGCCTGCGTGACGTCATCCCCGCACGCGCGCGGCACGTGCGTCGGTCCGCGCGAGCGGTCCGACTGGCCCGGCCGGCCCGACCGGTCCGACGACCGTTGACCCTATGACCGTTGACCGTTGACCACGTTGACCGTTGACCGACGACCGTTGACTTTGATCGTTGACCAAAAAAAAAAAAAAGAGGAAAAGAATGTGTTTCTTTTTCAATTAAGTCTATGTGGATTATAATGTGATCCCTTATTTGTTCTGCATTTGTTGCGGGAACTATGCCTCCCCTAAGGTTGCGCACACCTATTCGTGCGATTCTGGAATGAACAAAAGGATAGGCCGCATCGAGTTGATAGCTAAGGCGACCGATCATCGATGGGAAAGAGGTGACTTAATTGATCATGTCCTTGAAGTCAACAGGAAAATTCAACGGGTCATATGGAATGGTCGTCCTATGTCACGCCGAGAGATGGTGCGATTTTTCATAACCACTCTTCCACCCGAATGGCAAGATGTGTTGAATTGCATATGGGATGTCAACGGAGCCGCTTCCTATAAGAAAATTGTGATGGATTTTGTAAACGAATATTCTTGTATTGTTTCAAGGGAAAAGATCAAGAAATTGAACAAAAGAGGATCTTTCCCGGTTCGTGTCTTGACTTTGTGTTAGTTGTATTGGCTATTATATGTTAAGTGTGCTTTGATTACTACCTAATTGTGTTAATTGAAAGCATTACTGTTCTTTAATTGTATGTCAATTATCTCGCTGCGTTTCGTTATTGCTTTAGTTCTTTGTGGGTAATTAGGCAGTGGGTAGTTTTAGAAGTTTTTGTAGTTTCAAAGAATTAATTTTGCATATGACAATCATATTAATGATATTTTTAAGTTAGGATTTTGGAGGATGATTGGAAACGAAGTGACCTTTTGATTCTAAAGCCTTACTTGAAATTATTCATTAATATGATGGGTCTATGTAAATAGGGATGCATAAATGATAGGCATTAATAATTCGTGCATATTTGTCGATTTGTTCGGATCAATGGCTTCGCCACAAAGAGCATAGTTGCCGAACGAACAAAGGTGAAAAGCTCAATGGAGACAACTATGAGATTTGGCAAATGAAAATCCAGTATGTGCTGGAAGAGCAAGAAGCACTTGAGGCTCTTGTCATGACCATGGAAGAACCTGAAGAGGGAACCACTGCACAGCACAAAAGAAACAAAGAAGCTTTTCTAGCGTGGAAAAGAATGAACTCTCTAGCTCGCATCACGTTGTTGAGCAGCATGGAAAATGACGTCATGCGAGAGTTTCGGCGTTTTGATAATGCCAAGGAATTGTGGGAGGCATTGGCGCTAGATATGGTCATACTTCGGTGACTAGGCGAGGCGGCTCACTATCGGGTTTGACTCTTATAAGAAGCCTCATGGTCGGACCATGAAGCAACATCTTAGAAAGATGTCAAACATGATAATCGAGCTGAAAGATGCTGGCCATGTCCTCACAAATGAGCAGCAAGTGCAAGCAGTGATTCGTTCCTTGCCTCAGAGTTGGGAGCATATGAAGGTGCACCTGACTCATAATGAAAACATCAAAACCTTTGAGGATGCGATGCATCATCTTGAGCTGGAAGAGGACCGCTGTTGGCGGCTAAGCCGATCTTGAACTCTATTATGCTTTGGTTCTAGCTCAAATAGAGCTTCGAGCTCAAGCGCAAGCGCCCTAACCGGTTTGATAAAGGGAAAGGCAAGGAAGAAGCGAGTCCTTCGGGGAAGAAACCCAAATTCAACCAACATGCAAGAGGAAAGCGTCCTCACATGAAAAAGCTTGCAAGGGTGAAATGCTACAAGCGTGACAAGAAGGGTCACTATGCTCGCGACTGTCGTGAGCCAAAGAAGGTATGCACCCTTGCACTTTTCAGAACTTTGCTTATGTGTCGAGTTCTGTGTTCTTAACGAGTCTAATCCTTTGTGGGACTGTGGATTCGGGAGCGACAGACCATGTAGCGAAGGATAGAGGATCCTTCGTGGAATTCCGACGAGTACCAACCGGAACTAAGTGGATCTATGTGGGAAACAACTCCGAGCTGAAGTGAAAGGAATTGGCACATGCCAACCGAATATGCGTGGTGGACGCACTTTGTTCCTTCATGATGTGTTGTATGCTCCGGAGATTCGTCGGAATTTAGTGTCCGTATTAATGTTGGTTAAATTAGGTTTCAATATGAACTTCGTAGTAGAGGTGTGAATTTGTTTTTGGAGACAAATTACTATGGTTGTGGCTATTTTCTGGATGGTTTTATTGTGTTAGATATTGATTATGTTAATGCTAATGTTTGTTATTCCCTTCTCACGTCTCCTAATAAATATGATAATGATGTGAATGTGTGGCATGCTAGACTTGGTCACATTGGCCAACAACGTATGAATAGACTAGCCAAAGAGGGCTTGTTGGGTAACATTGAAAAAGTCGATTTACCCATATGTAAGCATTGCCTAGAAGGAAAAACAACACGGAAACCATTTGGGAAAGGGAAAAGAGCTGAATTTCCTTTGCATTTAATCCATTCTGATGTCTGTGGTCCAATGAATGTGAGAGGAAGGCATGGGGCTGTTTATTTCATCACCTTTATTGATGATTATACTCGATTCGGATATGTCTATTTGATTTCTCATAAGTCGAAGCAATAAGTTGTTTCAAAAGGTTTATGAACTTGGTAGAAAATCAATTAGACAAGAAAATAAAAACATTGAGATCCGATCGAGGTCGAGAATATTTATCGATGAGTTCAGAAAATTATGTGATGAAAAAGGAATAGAAAGACGTTGTCTATTCCGTATACTCCTCAACAAAATGGTGTTGCAAAGAGAAGAAACAACCCTACTTGGAAATGGTTAGGTCTATGATGGCGTATGCTAACTTACCTATCACCTTTTGGAGTGATGCATGGTTAATCTCTGCTTATGTACTTAACCAGGTGCCTTCCAAATCGATTACTTCTACTCCATATGAGTTATGGACGGGTAGAAAACCGGACTTAAGTTTTCTTAAGCCATGGGGTTGTGCTGCCTACACACATGAGTCCTCTCACAAATTTGGGAAATTAGGTCCCAGAGGAAAGAAGAGTATTTTCATAAGATACTCAGAACACTCAAAAGGGTATGTGTTCATTGGTGAGCAGGAAAGTGGGAGTGTAACTGAATATGAATCACGAGATGTCACATTCTTAGAGGATGAGTTTCCTAAGAAGGGCGAAATAGGGGAAGATCACTCCCTATTTGAGACTTTGGATCAAAATAATGATATTGGTGGAGTTCATCCAAGTGGGAGTGTAATAGGGAATGATGTGCAAAGTGTACAATCTCTCGTAAGGCGAACAAGTCGCCAAAGTATTCCCCGTCGACGTTTTGACATTGAAGGGGAAACTTTTATGGTTACTCCACAAGATGAGGATGAGCCAAGAAATATCAATGAGGCTCTGAAGTGCCCTAGTAAAGAAAAATGGATTCGTGCAATGGAAGAGGAAATGGAGTCAATGGAATCAAACCAAGTCTCGGGAACCGGTTGATCTTCCAAAAGGACGCAGAGTTATTGGGAACAAATGGGTTCTCAAAATAAAGCGAAAGGCTGATGGCTCGATAGAAAGGCATAAGGCTCGCCTTGTGGCGAAAGGGTATAATCAACGGGAAGGAATTGATTATGAAGATACATTTTCTCTCGTAGTGAGATTTACCTCAATTCGCATTATTCGCAATAGTAGCTAGTCTGGATCTTGAGTTACATCAAATGGATGTAAAGACTGCTTTCCTCAATGGAGAATTAGAGGAAGAAATATATATGGAACAACCTACGGTTTCATAGTGAAAGGCCAAGAAGAAAAAGTATGTCGACTTTTGAGGTCGATATATGGTCTTAAGCGATCATCAAGACAATGGTATATACGTTTTCATAATGCCATAGTGGCATATGATTTTACAATGATTGATGAGGATCATTGTGTATATATCAAAAGATCCAAGGATCAATTTGTGATCATATCATTATATGTTGATGATATACGATTCTTTGGAAGCAATATGGAGTTGGTTATCTTGTCAAGAGATTGTTGTCTTCTAACTTTGAGATGAAGGATATGGGTGAGGTTGCATACATTCTTGGAGTTAAGATTTCGAGAGATCGTTCGAAGAGGTCGTTGTCTCTTTCGCAAGAAACCTATATAAATAAGGTTCTTGAACGATTTCGTATGCAAGACTGTAAACCCATAGACGCTCCTATTGCAAAAGGTGAAGGATTGAGCCATAGATCGTGTCCCGGGGACTCCACAAGAGAAGGAACAGATGAAACATGTTCCTTATGCTAGTGTTGTTGGAAGCTTGATGTACGCTATGATGTGTACAAGACCCGACATATGTTTTGCGGTTGGAATGGTGAGTAGATACCAATCCAACCCGGTCCAAAGACACATTGGAAAGCCGTGAAGAGAATACCGAGGTATCCGAAGGGAACTGCTGATTTCAAGTTGAATTATCAAGGAAAGGATCTGCGACTTGAAGGCTATTCGAATGCGATTGGGAGGAGATTTAGATGAAAGAAAATCTACCTCGGGTTTTGCTTTCTTCGAACAATGGCGCCATATCATGGAGCGGAAGAAGCAAACGTGCATAGCCTTGTCCACGATGGAAGCTGAGTTCGTGGCGTTATCGCGGGTACAAGAAGGAGTTTGGCTTAAGAGATTTTTGGATCATTTAGGTGTTATTGAGAAAGCTGTAAATCCATTGTTGGTTAATTGTGATAGCCAAGCAGCTATAGCATACACCAAAGATCCAAAGTATCATGGCAAGACCAAACATATAGATACCAAGTATAACTTTGTAAAAGATATGGTTGCACGAAAGGTTGTGAACTTGCGGTACATATCTACGCATAGAATGGTAGCGAGATCCTATGACAAAGCCAATACCTAGAGATGTGTTTTGTGGTCATGTAAAATCTCTAGGATTGCGTAGAGTCGATGTCTTGAATTGTAATTTCCCGAGTTGTTCACATTTATGAAATTTTGTTTTTCATTGATTAATGCCTATGAATCTTTGTATGATCTTTATGCATCTTAATGCTCGGTGCATTTATTTTAAGTTCGAAGTATGTCGGACAGATATAAGATTAGCCCACTCACATGGGTAATCGCCTCATTTACTATGTGATAAATAGAGATGAGACTGTTTTTAAGCTTATTATCTAGGTGATAATCGAGAGCGCAAGCTTAAAATACGTATGTCGCCTTAACGAGTGTTAAGATGAGGACATAATACTAAAGATGTCTGAAAGTAAAATACCCCACACATTTTACTTTATCGTCTAAGATGCCGGATGTGAGTTCGATAAATTTTGTGAATAAGTAGATAGGTGAACTCAAGTTAGACATTGGGTATGTCTGAATTATCATCATACGGTATTGAAAGGTGTAGACATACGCTCCATGGGAAAGGAGTTAATACCGTAATACGTATTTCATACTACGTATGCATGAGACGACCAATAAGAGTGGCAAAAAGTTTGATCTCAACTTTTATGACGTGTGAGACTCTTGAGGAAAAGAGTTCCTCAATTTTGAAGTCCCCGGGACTCTTACTTATTATCAAGATTTCTATTTAGTGTTTGCTATCTTAGTGTGTTGGCAATGGTCATGAGATGATTCGATCTAATGGGGCATTTCTAGAAAAGCAAGCTGGACTGAAATTGAGAGTTTGAAGGAAAGAGGAAGATCGATTTTGAAGAATCACATTATAATTTTGTATTCACCGGTCGACCAATTATAACTGTCTTTGTGATAATTATAATTGTGAATACAATATATATATCATGTTTAAAAGAGATCAAGGGAGATATAAATGTGATCGATCGATCTAGGGTGCTGCATACTAAATCTACTCGGAGTGTGACGCCCATTATGAGTGCTATATATTCCTAACGGATGTATAGCAACGAGCTCTCAAAGTATCTTTGGTAGCACGGATTATTCACCGTATGAATGTTGAAGAGAGGTAAAGAGAATCTGTTCGGCCCACCTTGTGCGAGTGGGAGATGAAAGCTTTATTTAATTAAAGGGCTTAAGGCCCCGTCCGCCCAAGGCCGGGCCTAGAAAGCCCGGCCCATGGGAATAGGGGCCCGTGGAGAGAATGGGGTATAAAAGGGAGAGAGAGAGAGAGAGAAGACGTTTGAAATCATAATTTACGTACGTCTTTTCTCTCCCGTGTTTTCTCTCTCAAAAGGAACAAGAGGCATACGGCTTTCAATTCTTTCCTTCAAGGCTTCATCGGATCAAATTCGACCGGATTTTCTTCCTCCATTGGCGTCGGTGTCTAATCGTGGATTAAAAGGTACGCTCGACTACGTGGTGTCTTTAGGATCGGTGATACGTGTCGTTTTCTTAGGCTTCGCTTCCGCATTGATTTAGGGGTTCGATTTAGTATCGAATCCCGTTTTCGGGAATCCGTTATTCCCAACAGTCTCTTTGCTCTTGGGCCGTTGCTTGGCTAGGCCCATGGGCCATAACAGGTTGACTTATGTCTAAACGACCAAGACCAATTGAGCCTAAGAGGTAATTGTCCACGTGTGTGCAGCTGAGTGAGAAAGAGGGTGGAGAAAGAGAGATAGGGAAGAGAAAGAAATGGGTGTAGGAGTATGCATCCGAATTGATTCAACTAAGCTTTTTTCTGTGACAATTTAGATGGTCACGAATTTCTTAACGGAAGGTAAGAGTATGCATCTGAACTAATTTGACTTTGTTGGGGTGTGATTCATGTTTCCCATTTACAAGAAGGAACTGAGGCCTTGTTCTTTGGTGAGCGGGTGGGAGTCTAGGGAAACCCTAGTGGGGTTGAAAGGGGCAGTGTCATGCGATGCCAGAGGGCTACTATAGTTTTGGCCTGTTTTTTATTAGTAGTGTGGATTTGAATCCACGAATGGCTATCAGTATATATAATTTATTTATTTTATAATTGAGAGTTGTAATAGAGAGGTGAGAATATGTCAATTATGATGGAATCTTATACTGGATGTTAAGAGTGAATTGATATAAATCTTGTACTTTAATTTCTCTCTCTCATCTTTATTTTTTATTCCGTTGTGTTTGTATAAATAATCTTAATAAAGTCTATAGGTCTCGCTTCAGTTTTCAAAATCAAGGAATCTTTCTACTATGATAGGATCCAAATTCTAGATTCCAAGTATGAAAATTAGCCCCACCGGACCGGTCACTCCCAGCGGAAGGATTGTGCGGCGGAGTGAGCGTACGAGTGGACAACTAAGAATTGTCCTTCGAGTGCGATGTCAGAAGGGTGCACTGCTGTCCGACCGCGTTTCAAGGTTTTCATTGCCGTTTTGGAAGAGTACCTTTTTCCTTTTCTTTTATTTTTTCCCTGGTCGGAAAGAAAGAAGAGTACCTTCAAAGACAGTAAAAGGAGACGCACCTCGACGAGGAGCGGCCCGCCATCTGACGAACGAGAAAAGCTCAAACGTCGGCCATCAGATCCAACTACTTAGGTGACCCGTCATCTCAACATCTACAGCTGTCCTTAACCACGCGCGCGCTCACACCATAAATACGTGCTCCACTACCGCACCCAATCCTTACCCCAAAATACTTTAATCCCCAGGAAAATCCCTTCGCCTTCCGTCCCCCAGCGCCTCCAAATAAAAAGGCCACCCAAAATTAATAATGTCGGACTCAGACATCACCACCGCCACCGCCGCTGCCGCCGACGCCGCCGACGAGGTCTCCCCTCCGCCGCCCCCGCCGTCCGACTCCAGCCCCCGCCCCCAGCCGCCGCCGCCCGAGATGGAGGAGACCGTGCAGGATCCGGCCCTTCCGGAGCCCCGGAAGGAGGCCGGCGCCGCCCCCAACGTCGCCTTCAGCATCTGGCCCCCCTCCCAGCGCACCCGCGACGCCGTCGTCGCCCGCCTCATCGAGACCCTCTCCACCCCCTCCGTCCTCTCCAAGCGCTACGGCACCGTGCCCCATGACGAGGCCGCCTCCGCCGCCCGCGCCATCGAGGAGGAGGCCTTCAACGCCGCCGGCGGGCCGCCGCCGCCGACGACGACGGCATCGAGGTCCTCCAGATCTACTCCAAGGAGATCAGCAAGCGGATGCTCGACTCCGTCAAGACCCGCGCCGTCGCCGCCACCGCCTCCCCCGCCGCGACGCCGGAGGGCGGCGCGTCCCCGGCCCCCCGCCCCCGGCGGAGACGCCGCTCCCTCCGCCGCCGGCGCCAACGAGGAGGCCTCTTCTACCGTCGAGTCGGAGCCTTAGGTTTTGCTCTTCAGCTCATGAGGGGGCGCCTCCTTTTTTTTTGTTGTTGTTGTCGATTTAGAGATCTAATGTGGATATTTATCGTGATACATTGAGGGTTATTACTTAGCATCTTTCTTGATCTGGCTCGCTTGGACTGAATATCGATTATGGTGGTCGTTAATGTGAGAATGATGTCGTGATCTGTTCATATTCAGGTCTCCGCGATTGCCTTCATGGCACCCGTGATCGTTATATGGGTATGATCACTTAATGCATTGTGGGCTTCTGTTCAAATTCAATTCGCAATCCCGTAAAGCATCCGCATTTCGCTCATCGATCGTCGATGGTGTTGTTCTCTGTTATCTCTCTGCTCGCCAGTTCTTTCATTTTTGGCCTGGGTTCCTTTCGTTGGTGTCTCATGCCTTGTAAACCTTGTGCTCTGTTGTTGTCTTCTTCTGTGTTTGGTTGATAGTATTTAGCTTACTTCTTTGGTTATTCTGGTATGGCAATTGCACTTTTTGGATGGTAAGCATCCTCTTCAATACTTTTAATCATGTCTGTCTGCATAAACCATCCTACTTAGTCTGTTCGAGGAGCTCATACCCTGCGACGTTATATGGATTTTGCCTGTTTTCGGATTTTACTTCAGCTGGTTTTTGTCACTGGAGGCAATTGCCTTTACCCTATTTACATATTGCATATAACTTTCTTGCTTCTTGCAAATTGTTGTCTCGTGGATTGCTCATGTTTTGTGTTCTTTGTTTTTCCCTCTCAAGTGACTTTTATCATTGGATGCAATTGTTTTGACTTGGTACGTTTTTCTTATAACTTTTTGGGTTGCTATCTTTTAGCATGCAGAGAGTTGCTTATTATACCACTGGATACCATTTTCTTTTCCTTATACATTTCGCATATAGATTTTCAGTGCTGGTCTTCTGACTTTTCTGTCGCCCTTTCTGATGCTTGACTATTCTTTCTTTGTCAGTTCCAATTCCATAAATGGCGTAAGTTTATGAAATTGTTTTTCAATTTTACTGCAGCATATGCTTATGGGAACATGTAATATAGTCACCTTCCTTAATTGTTATATGTGTAGAACTAAGTTATCTTTATGGTGTAGCCATTGCTGAACTGTGAGTTTACGGAAATATGTTTTTATATATATACCTGCTTAGGTCATTATCACATCTTCCATGATTTTTTGAAAAACTGTTCTTCATTTAATTTCGCTAATTTTGTTCTGTATTCTTTCTCAATTAAGAAGAGACAGCAGATCCTTATTGCATCTTAATAAACCATTTTACATTCTAAAGGTGTTTGGATGTTTTACTGAGGAAGTCATGATTGTTATCTACTTAGCAGACAATATTTCCCCTATGTTTTTCTAAAAGCCTGTCATAATGGTAATTGTTATCATCATTTTTGATTTATGAGATCTTTAAAAGATGCAAATGATGCATTCCCCCCTTTTTTGGGCTAAAATAGCTGCTTACTACATGTGTAAAAGAAGTAGATTAGAGTATCTTCCTTTCCTGTTTACATTTTATGCTTAAGCCAGAACTGTGTCATAATCTGCAGGATAGGGTAGCAACGTGCTAGCATGTTGTGTCAGTTTTCATGTTGGTTTAAAGTTGGATATTAGTTGACACACTAGCTGGATGATGACGTTACCAATCCATGTTCATTGTCTCATTATGTTTCTTGGAATTGTCGTTTGGATGGAGATTATCTTGCTATGGATATAAGATTCCAGGGACAGGAAAGCATATGATTGAGAAGATTTGTCCTGTTACCTGAATTCGCCTTGATCATTCTTTTCAAATTTTGCCTTTTGCTGTCATTTGGTCTCCTTTAAAAATTGGATCTTCACTTTTTTGAGGGCAGAGCAAGTGTCTGAGCTGTTTTCTGGCTTGCCATGTTGTAGGGACTTAATTGTTACTTGATAGGATTTTGCAAATCCTAGCTTTTTCAGGAGCGATTGGTATGTCTGCCGGTGCATTCTAAGAGTATTAGAATAGCGCACTAAAGTTTTTGGTGCTTTGGGGTGTTGGGATTTTGTCAAGCTATGTGATGGGAAAATTAGAAGCTTTATTTAATGATAAGAAATGAAGATTGTTATGTCTTTCTATTCATAAATGCGTTTGAAATGTTCGTGTTTCTAGATCAAAGTGTAGTTTTTAGCTGGAAGGATACTGGGAGTGCTTGAGAAGGGGTGAATTTAATATTTGTAGTGTTCTCCAATAACCACACTAATCTGAGAGGATGCAAATGCTATTTTTTCCTTTTTAGCGCCATAATCCTCTCTCACTCACTAATACCTGTCCATGGTTCATTTGCAAAAAAATAAACCCCGGTTGTATTAAACCACATCCTTGATTGTTGTTCATTTTCTCAAGTGATCCGAAGAGGGGGAGATTAATATGGTTGATGCCTGGGGCTTTCTGTTCTAGGAAATACAGTGTGTGCTCTGTTATGAACCGTGAACTTCATTTCAACCAGAATGATTGATGAGGCTGCATGGACATTTTATCTAGGCAGATGCATACCCACATAATTTATGCTGATACAAGGAATGAGATTACTCTGAGGGATTGGGAAACAGTAAGGTGCACTTCATTTTGTATGAAGGAGCTTGTAGTCGCCTTACTGTCGATGCCTAATTTGTCATTTTTCACTAGCTAGTTGTCATGTCTAGACAATGGTACTAAACTTTAGCCTTTTGCCTGTCTTGTTCTGATTTACTGGCCTGATGTGACCCGTGGAGTGATTAACCATCCACAAAACGTGGCTTGTTTCTGTAGAAACCATATTACTTATGGTTGATTTCTTAGGTGTGTATTTTCCTTGCTCTTCGCGGAACTCCTGTTTGTCAGTATGTCCTTATAATATGAATGGTCGTCAGTTGTTGGGTACGATGACGTCCACTCTAAGCCACTGATTAGAGAATTGAATTGCTGATGGTCATTATAAGGATATTGGATAAATGAGTTGGTTTTAAAAGGACTGTATACTCGTTGATTGGTGTGTGGTATTTTATAGATGATTCTTTTGTTGGTTCAATTTGACCTGGACAGTATTGTATCTGGGGCCTGATTAGAAGGAAATTTTAGTTGGAGAAAGGTTTTATCGAGATTTAGGGTGTAATTGAGTTGACTTTTTATATTCCCCTTTCGGCCGTAGAACGAAATTGAGCGGAAACACTGGACATCCCAAAGTTGATTTCTCGACAAATTAAGAAGGATGCTCGACTGAAATTAAGACGCGACAGTGGATGATCTTCTTGAGTGATCAAAGCTTTTATTGCGTTACTCAGCATGCCCATGCTTGAGCTTGACTTGTGATTGCCGCGAGTTGCGTTCTACCATTAGCAAACCTGAGTCTAACCTGAAAGACCTGAGTCTAACTTGAAATTAAGGGTGTGTTTGTTTCACGGAAAACGTAATGTTTTTTGAAAATATTTTTCGGGAAATCATTCTCCAAGAAAACGGTTAGTTTTCCTTTATTTTGTGATACGTGATTAAAAACATTTTCTATTGTTTGGATTGCATTTGAAAAATAATAGTAAGAGGAGGGAGCGAAGCCAATAGGAGTGCAGGAGGGGCTAGGGTTGGAGGAGGCGGCAGTGACGAAAGGGAGGGGGCGAAGGAGAAGGAGAGAGACGAAAGGGAGGGGGCGAAGGAGAAGGAGAGAGGGGAGGGGGAGGAGGAGTTAGGGTTTAAAAAGAAAAAAAAAAAAAAAAAGAAAGAAGAAAGAAAAGAAAAGATATAATAATAACAAATTTTTAATTTTTAATTAGAAATTATTTTTAATAATAATTTTTCATTAAGCAAGGACCTTAAAACATTTTGGAAAATGTTTTCCGGTTCTTTTAAAAGGGAAATTGTTTTTCTGAATTTAAGCTTTGAAATGAAAACATTTTCCGTTGACTAGGAAAATATTTTCCATTGACTCATTTTCCTAAATGAACCAAACGCTAGAAAATGAAGAAAACTTTTTCCCCTAAAATTTTTTTCACAAAATAAACACAGCCTTGGTATTGGAAACTCCGACAAAAAATGCAAGTACAATGCTATATGAATTCGGGCGAAATGCACACTACCATAACGAATTAAGTGGTAAAAAGAACTTGATCACGCTACTAAGCTGCTCGTCTGAGTTTGAACTTGGGCTTGCTCATCATTGAAGCTCATGCTCCTTGAGCTGGACTGGCACTGGCCTACGTACGAGGTTGATGAGATCTGGACCAGCTCCAACTTGTTTTGGTGGATTCACTCCTCGACAGGATTTTGAGAATCGGGGGAATGTTAGATTGAAACTTGTATTAAGATAAGATATAAGTGATGTTCTTGGTTGCTTGCTTTCTTCCGTGTGAAAGAGGTTTAACAATTTGAAGGGAAAATTATTCAAAAAAGTCTTAAACTCATTATATTTTTGCTATTTCGATTATAAATCTTCCAATTTTGCCAATTGAGTCATAAACCTTTTGATAATTTGTTAATTGAGTCAATTTAGTTAATTTTAATTAGAGATCAATGATATGGATATTGGCTATCTTACAAGGCATGATTGACGCTAATGTAGACAATTCTTATAATTATTTTTTTTCTTTTCATTGGCTAGGCCCTTTGCCTATGACTGATGAAGGCTTCACGGTGCTCACCTAATAGCAGATGAGGGCGCTAGCCCTTGCTTGATGGTCGACAACTACAAGGGTCGGTTGGCCTTTGCTGGGCTTAGTAGGAAAAAAAGAAAGAAAGAAAAAGAGAAAGAAAAAAAAAGAACAAAAAAATTCATTTTAATATATATATATATATATAAAATAGTCTACGTTAATGTTGGTCGTCTTATATGACATTATTGGCATCCATATTAATGTTTTTTTTAAAAAAATTAAAATTTGCTAGATGTACTCAATTGAGAGCCAAAATGTTTAAGACTAGATTGAAAATAGCAATAGGTTAAGAACTTTTTGGACATTTAGTCCATTCTCTCTACATATGCTTGGTGGGTCGATGAATCTTATCTTTGCTTGTTTGATCAAATCCCTTCTTCGATCTGGGGTGGAGATTCTATTGGTCACATTCTATATCGATTACTTCCATAGACCAGCAATCTCTTGCTCAGGTTAGTCAAAATGTCAGGTCGGTTTGTATCTCTGAACGAATCATATCTTATGATCACCCATGAGTGCATTAAGATAATGCGAAATGTTCAACGCGACCGTACAGAAAAATCGATTCACGCTGCCTCCATTTTTGCTCCGAAAGTCTACTTTGGCACCATTTCTGGTCAATGGTTGCTGCACAACGGAGATTGGAATGTGCGTGCGTCCATTTCAGCGGTGTCGGTAGGTGCTGCTCGCGAAAAAGAAGCAAAACAACAAGGCACTGCGGTTTGGTTTTTGTTGACTTTTGTCCTCCCTACGCAACACCTTTACTGTCATTCGGTTCGCTAACGTTTTTTCGCCGTAAATTCAGTCATCAATCTTATTCGATGGAGAACATGACGGTTCACTGCTGGGACTAGTTTAGGTGGATTACTGACACGATTATGGTATATTCTGCACGACAGAGTGTATAGTAATGACCGATTCGGGTCAATGTGGAATCTGGATGGGAGAAGAAGCTGAATGCAAAGGGACAAATGGTTTTGGTTGGAGATTTGGACCGCGTGCAGCTAGGCGAGAGTTAATGGCGATGCTTCCGTCCCCATCCCCAGGATCTTCTTGTTGACTTCGACAGGAAATTAGGTGGCAATTCCATCGGCCTATTATTCTATTTCTGACTAACATGCTCCGCTTTTGACGTGGTCGGTTTAGCCAACCTTTTCCAGCTTAAAAAATGTGTATTAATCTCGTCAAAAAATCCGTTAAACCGTTTTCGCGTTTCCTTTGTTTTACCACTTTGCATCTTCTACTTTTAGAATCCCCGCTTTGCATCTCGATTTCCCGGCGAGAATAACTGCGGTAAGCTGAAAAGATCAGAAGTATGTTCCCACGATGAACAACGAAGAAACCTTTTCTTAAATCGCCATGAACACTGGAGAGGGAGTGTGCGCAATTACGGTTTTTGGTGGCAAGTTTAGGTTCAGATCCAAACTTCAGGAGAGTTTTTTTTTTTTTTTTTTTTTTTTTTTTGGTATTTTTTGCTAATTCTGAAGGTCTCAAGGCCAGTATAGCTTTTGGAGTTCAAAGTAAATTTTCTTTTCCCGCTGAGAATGTACGAGAGAGGAGATAATGAGTGTAGAAGTAAGGGTGAACCATGACTAAGCAAAACCTTATCTTTCAAAGGCATATTCCCACTAGCTAAATTAATGGAAAAATGCACCAGTTCCTACCTATAGATTTTGCTGGAGACTTGAACTGTGATAAGTTAGATTGCGTCTCTTCACTTTCGATCAGCTTCGAGGTCATGAGTTTGCCGTGGTTAGTGAATAGTTTCTGCATATCGTTTGTGATTAAAAGATTTTCCTTCCTTATTCAAATCAACTCCCATGGATAATTTGTCAGTGCTCATGCTTCTCCAACTAGATACCCACAAAAGCATAAAGAACCCTACTTCTGAGATGTGAACATGATTTGCCTGGATGAAGAGGAATATGCTTGGCTACCCTCCAACAAGATGGTAATACACGAACAAGAACTTCAGGTGGTTGTCTCATTTCAGTAAAAATCAGGTCGCGTCTCAGACATATGATCGTGTATGAGTATCAATCTTTTCCTCTACCAAAACAAAAAGAGCAAGGAAAAGAAAAATCCTAGTAAGAGACTATCAAAATCTAATGGAGCTGCAACTGTTTGTGCACGAAATTACAGAACGACAGTGACGAGCGGTTGAGTGTATTAATGCCCAGGTCCTTTTTTGCTGGGTCCCGAAGCCAACTTCGCCGCTAGAGTCCTCACGGAATAGGGACGGGTCGTCTCGTTGCTATTTGAAGAAAAAACGAACGAATCCATCGTCCCCATCGAAGCACCACGATGATCTTGGTCTCGATCTTCTCCGCACCCGGAAACCGTATCGCTCCGAAGAGTCCGACCATGGATGTGGCCGAACTGCGCAGATGCCACCAAGATCAGTAGACACAAGACCAAGCAGGAGCTCTTCATCTGGTTGGGTTCTGCTCTTTACCGGTTGCCTCTCGAACTCGCCAAAGCACCGCTTTTTCGCGTCTTGTCTTCTTGACCTTGATGATTCGAATGCTTTGGAACTTGGGTTTGCGATCTGCCTGTATATATACAAGAAAGGGAGCATTGGGACCGAGGGACGGTGAAGCCTAGCTAGACCTTTCGGTCCGTGTGGATGTGCGGTGGGGCCATTGAATCTTTCATGGAGAAATTGGTGTTTTGACTCGGCCTTCAGGGCGCGCGCGAGAGAGAGAGAGAGGGAGAGGAAGTTTGAAACTTCATGTGCTGTCCGAATTTGACTTTTCATTCGCAGATGAAGTCACGAGGCAAAGCAGTTCTCTATGCAGGAGTTCGGGTTTACCTTTTTTCTTTGCACGTTCGCGGCTTCGGTTTCACACGCTTTGTGGCCCCGGAACGGGTGGTGTCCGTTGGCGAGCGCGTCCCCTTTCTTCCGCGGTGAGAACCTCGGAAAGTTTGACAGAATTTAGGGAGGAGAGAACAGAGTGTCCCGAGCCCACGCGTCGCCGCCATTGCAGAGATGGGCTAGGGACGGAAAAGGTGTGGTGGGGCGACCACGACGACGGTGCGCTTTTGGACATGGAAAGGAGGCCCGGGGAGTTTCGCGTACCGTCTGTCCTCTCATCGTGCACGAAAGACGGTGCTCGCGGCCCGGACCGTCCAAACAATCCCCGTGTGACGATCGCGATTAATAATTCGCAAGCGCTCGGGACACTATTTAACAAGACTCAAATGCTAATCACCAAACTTTTTAATTGGAAAAGAGCACACGATTGGTTCGCTTTGGTATCATCAATGCATAAGATGCTTTCCCGCCCCGGAGAACCCGTGTTATGCTCCCTTCGGAAGAAATATTATCTAGACTTATTCTATTTTTTTTGTTGGACTTATTCTATTAGGTCAAACTAAACAAATATCAAGAATTTGCATAGTTTGATCATTGGTTTCATTGAAAAGAGCATGTCCTCATCTGGTTTTTGCACCGTCGCAATTCCTATCTCTTCATTCATAGATGTGGTTATACTTGTATGATAATGTTTTCATCACGAGAAGTACACATCTAACGCCATAAATTCACCATCTTGTCAAACAATGCTCTCAACTCTATTGAAAGTAAGTTTGTCCCCCGAACTTTTATCATTTTACGACATATATATTATCTAGATTAATTTCAATCGACTCAATTATTAATATTTGAAGAGAGTGTGGTTCACCTTGGTTTCCCACAAAACGTACTTTTTTTTTTTTTTATCTCAAATATATTCTTCTATGGTGAAAATTGAACCAAGAGTCATAAAAGTTTTGCCCAATGGGCATTCAAGTCCTAAATGACGGCATATGTGCCATCAAAATCAAGACATTTTAAATGCGGTGAAATCAAGTCCTTCGAGTAATTACTTAGCGATATAGCCAAGGGTGATTGTACTCTCTTGACGCATGCATTCAATTGCTCGACTGTCAACCGTGATCCTCCAACACGTGAAACCTCACATAATCATGCGAATTATGTCTGGTATAATGCTGGATTCGATTTCTCAGAGGAAGTTCTCTCAATTTCAAAGCTGCGTTGTACCCACTTCCCAGAATATCCGGCTTATTAGTACAGTGATGTCTAAAGAGCTTGGTGTGGTCGGCGGACAGATCCAATGCGTTCGTCGCTGAGTCATGCTTAGGCGATGTGAACAAGTCTGGCTGGTTGCATAGTCAAATACTCAAAGTCTCTAAGCTGTCGATGTCAGGCGCTTTTTAGAGGGAAAAACAATTTTCAACTTTTCAATGGTCTCTGTCATGATTCCATGTTTTTACAGTTGTCGAACATTCCTGTCTGTCAACAAAATATGCTGCGCTTTGAGTGGGGGGTGGGGGGAGAGGAAGATTTCCTTGCTTAAGATGGGGATGAACCATTTCCTGTGTCAAGATCGTCCAACTCGACACTCCATCTACAAAAGTCTACATGTATAATTTTCACTAACACGAAATCATGCGACACTTGCTTTATGCCAAAATATGCTGCCGGGGGCAGATTTCCTGGCTTAACATGGCGATGTACCATTTCGGGCGTCAAGATTGCCGAAGTGAACACTCCATCTAAAAAGTCTGCATGTACAACTTTCACTAGCATGATTCCATGCATGTAACGCTCGCTTTGTGCCACGTTCTCGCGGTCCACGTTGAAGAATTAGCCACAAGAAAAGAGAAAAACAAAGAGGTTTCTCTCTCTTTATTTGCCAAGGAATCACAGAGTGAAGGTAGACACACTGAAATCAAAAAGTAAAATTAGTTTAGTAATCAATAGACATACTACTAGTGAATTGATGAACAAAAGTAGGCCATATTCAATATCTTAATAATAATTGGCCAATCAACATTCATATACTTCGCATTTCGATACCGGGTGTATGAGAAACCGAAAAAAGGTAACCAATGAAAGTTAAACAAGCTAAAGCCGGGAAAATTGTCCAAACAATTTTAAAATCTATAGCAATTTTGTCAATTCGATGCCAATATTTAAAAATTTTTCAATTAAGTCCATTCAATTAATTTGGATCGGAAATTACTAACATGGACGTTGGTCATCTTACATGGTATGACTGGTGTTGACATAAATAATTTTTAATAATATTTTATTATTATTTTTCTCTAAATTTAGGTGGCGAGGTGGCCATCTGACCCTTGCCTGAATGTGGGTGAGGGTGTGGAGGCCCTCGGCCGTGGTTGACGAGGGTAGTGATGGCCCTTGACCAAACTAGGCAAGGGTTGACCAGTGGCCTCACCACCTAGGACTAGAGGAAAAAGAAAAATAATAATAATAATATGAAATTAGTTTTTTTATTAAAATTATTAACATTAGCATTAATTATGTCACGTAGAATAGCTAACGTCCACTTTAGTACCGGTTGCATCATGCAAGACTGCTAGCGTCAACATCAACGATTTTTGGTCAAAATTGATTTGATTGACTTAATTGACAAAATATGAAAAGATTTAGAATTCAATTGATAAAATTAAAATATTTAATATTGAACTAGTAAAAATGTAATTGGTTAGGACTTTTCGAATAATTTTCCGAGCTAAAGACACTTGTTGCAGATTGATATTTGATATTTGAACTTATTTATCTCCCGTAGCGAGTACCGGAGGAAGAATATGGAGCGTTATCACCATGCAATGCAATATATGCCAATTTACAATCTCATGTTCATTTGTTTATACAAACTTTTTGCTTGAAAAAAAGGGGCATGATTGGTTTGCTTTGGTAACACCGATGCATAAGATGCTTTCTCGTGATGAATGACGCCGTGTTATGCTCCCTTCGGAAGAAATATTATTTAGACTTGTTCTGTTTGGTCAAACGAAACACATATCAAGAATTAGTAGAATTTAATCATTGCTTTCACCGAAAAGTGTATGTCCTCATCTGGTTTTTGCACCGTTGCGATTCCCATCTCTTACCGCCCCACCCAATGGCTCACTCTCTCTTTTTCCTTTTTTTTTTGGCTTATTCTGACATGACGCCACGTTAGTGCCACCTACAATTCAAAAAAGGAAAAAAAATTGGCACATTGAATTTTTGAAGTGACGAAAACTATTAAAAAAATTATAAATTTATTACGTTATCCCAATTCAATTATAAACCTTTTAATTTGATCAATTTAATTTTAATTAGAATGAAAATTGCTAACGTGGGCGTCGACGCTTTACGTATCACGACCGGCACAAATATACACAAATTTTATAATTTTTAAAAATATTTTTCAGATTTTTTTCTCTTTTATTTTCTTTATTTTTCCTTACCTTTGGCCAGCAAGGTCATCGGCCACAAGCTGGTTTTTGCACCCTCATCGGCCACAAGCAAGGGCCTTCGTGCCCTCGCCAGCCAATAGGCGAGGGCCAATGCCGTCACTTGTAGTCACGAGGGCATAGCGGCCCTCAGCCTTGGCTTGTGAGGGCATGAGGGCCCCTTGCCTAGACCAGGCGAGGGTCGCCGACTGTCATATGTGGCTGGCGAATCAGTGACCTCGCCACCCAAAGGGTAAGGAAAAAAAAAAAAAGAAAAGAGAAAAAAGGAAAATAATAAAATTATGCAAAATATTAAGAAATTATATAATTTATCCATGTCAACATCGGTCATGCCATGTTTGACCATCAGTGTCCATGTTAGCAATTTCTAATCTAAATTGGTTGAATGGACTGAATTAGTACAAATGCAAAAATGTTTATGATTGAATTAGTCAAATTAAAATGTTTAAGATTGAATTGGTACAAATACAATAAGTTTATAACTTCTTTTTATACTTTTTCTCTTTTGAAGTGACATGTTAGAAAAATTGGCTTAGGCAGTTACTAGAATGACTTATTGTATAGATTCAAAACGTTCCCGTCTTGATTACACATTTTCAAATCCTCTTACTTGATTTCACATTGGGCAAGGCACTGCATCTTCGATGAATCATTTTGCACATTGACCAACAGAATGCGAAGAAAAAAAGCCCTTCTCAATCTAATCACCATTGCGAAAAACAGAAAAGAAAAATCTAATCCCCACAAATGACAATCTTAAAGTTCTTACCTTTGGGCAACACTATATGCCACAAATTCACTATTGGAAAGTTCAATCCTAGCTCCTCATGATACGCGAGTCTACTTTTTCCTTCAAACGTCTTCTTAACATCCCATTAGATTTATTATTGAGGTGCATGTTTGAGTGGTTTACAAAAGTCCAACATGGGAAATTTAGTGTGGCTTAGAGTAATATTACATTCGAGTTGACGCACTCAAACTTGAAATTCCTCTCGATGATTTTTCTAATTGAAGGTATCGGGCTTTTACTACGTAACGCAACAAGTGGTCATAGCCGATGGTTGATTGTGGAACCCTAAATTTGTTTCATTGTTTGATGAAATATTTCTAGCAAGGATCTCATTAAACATTGCGGTCGACAATTGGAGTTGCCATCATGGTTGGTCTATCTAAGGTTATGAGTGAAGGTGAGCATTGTGCTATGACAACGTGGCCTTACCAAAATGCACACGTGAGGCGGGGGAGGGAAGGGGAGGGGACCGCCGGGGGGGGGTTGGAGGGATTGTTGAGGTGCAAGAATAGAAGTCTCATGCATCGGAAAAATATTATGGTTTGGAGTGATTTAAATAACTTAAATGAATTTATTCGTTTAAGGTTTTGAATGAACATAAATTTAACTATATATGTTGATTGGTTTGAAAATTCAGCTTTCACCGATCTTTCCAAGTAAAGATATTTCGCTGCACGGCAAAACAGTTTTTTTTTTTTTTTTTGGGTGAAAAGGTAAGTACACTGCAAAATAGTTATTATCTCACTACATTGAAAATAGCCAAGAGTGATTGTACTCTCTTGACGCATGCATTCAAATGCTTCACTGTTCACCGTGATCCTCAAACATATCAAATCTCACATAATCACGCCAATTACGTTTGGCATCACTCTGGATTCAATTTCTCAGAGGAAGTTCTCTCAATTTCAAAGCAGCGATGTATCTACTTCCCGGATTATCCGGCTTATTACTACAGTATGTCTAAAGAGCTTGGTGAAGTCCGAGGACAGATTTTCCTTGGATCTGCTCCGACCAGTGCAGATCCGAAGTTGTCATCGTTTAACGCGTTCATCGCCGAATCGTGCTCAGGCGATGTAAACGAGACTGGCCGCATAGTCAAAGGCTCCCAGCTGTCAATATCAAGGCGCCTTTTAGAGCGACAAACAATTTTGAACTTTTCAATGGGCTTTGTCATGATTCCTTGTTTTACAATTGTCAAACATTCCTCTCTGGCTTAAAATGGGGATGTCCCATTTCGTGCACAACATTGTCCAAATCAACAACACTCCACTTACAAAAATCTGCACGTACGACTTTCGCTAACGCGGAATCCTGCGACACCCTCTTTGTGCCAAAATATGCTGCGTTCGACTTGAAAATGACGATCCTTTCACGGGAAGAAAAGGGCGAGGGGGGCCTTTTCGTGCCTGAACATGGCGATGTGCCATTTCGTGCGTCAAGCTCGTCCGAGTCAACACTTCATCTACAAAAGTCTGCATGTACAACCTTTGCTAGCATGGAATCGTGCGACACTTGCTTTGTGCCACGTTCTCTCCGTCCACGTTGAAGAATTAGCCACAAGAAAAGAGAAAAGCAAAGAGGTTTTCCTCTTTTTTTTGCCAAGGAATTACGGAGTAATGCTAGACACACTAAAATTGGAAAGTAAAATTAGTATAGTAATCAATGGACTGACTACAGGTGAATATATGAACAAAAGTCGGCCATATTTAATATCTTAATTATAAATGGAGAATCAACTTTCATATACTTCGCATTTCTCATTATATACCAGGTCTACGAAAGACCCAATAAAAAGGTAGCGGGTGAAACTCAAATAAGTTAAAGCTGGAAATATTATTTAAAGAATTTTAATTTTATTGCGCTTTGTGCCAATTGAGTTTTAAACCTTTTTACATTTTGTCAATTGAGTCTACTCAATAGATTTTGGTTGGAAATTACTAACGTAGATTTTGGCTGTCTCACGTGACATTGCCGGCGCTAACGTATGTAATTTTTAATAATATTTTGATTTCTTTTGAATTATTTATTATTTATTATATTTTATTTTAATAATATTCTAACCCTAGGCTGGCGAGGGGTTAAGAAAAGGAAAAAGAAAAGAAAGCTGAGCGCAGGGATTAGAGAAGATGGGGGTTTAGGTTCCTTTTGTTTAGGCTAAGTTCTCTCGTTATCTTTTCCTTCGAGCGCGTGCTCCGGCGCCGCGTTCTTGACGACAGCGCTAATGCTGATGCCTGGCTACACCATCATCTCTCCCATTAATTAAATTCATAGTTGGTTTGACCGGATAATTCGCGTCTCACATATTAGGTTAGGTGCAAATTCGACCCATACGATAAATAATTCATTAATCATATCCACGTCTACAAAATGCACTCGCTCGAATAAAGAGTAATGTAAAACGACGTGCAAATGCTTTTATGGAAATATTTGAGTGTCATATGGACGGCTCCACAAATTAAAGAGGATTTTGTGATTTTCAAAATTACAAATGGATTATAATATTTGATTCACGTGTTTCCTTAATTTTCGAGCTGTTACATATTTCAAATGCGTTTTGTAGATTTTCTAATGTCATTTTGGTAACTCTTCATTTTATCAATATATTTTCCTTAATTTTGTTATTTGATTTCATTTATTTGGTTATTTCTTAGATGGTGACCTCCCTATAAATAGGTGCCTAAGATATTGTAGTATGCACTTCATTATTCAAAAAAAACACTATCTTTTGAAATCATTTCCAAGTATATCTTCCTTTGCGTCATTTGGTATCAGGAAAGACTATATCTTCCTTTGCGTCATTTGGTATCAGAGCAAGTCTTTCCTATGGCGATGGCTAATAACCTTAATGACAATCTCCCTGTAGCCAAAGGCTGCAGGAGCGAGTCTATTACATGAGATGCGTTCAACCAATTTTTTTGAGCAAACCAAACGGAGATTTTAAGAATTATTTGTCGCCATCCAGTGTTTGTCTACCAACCCCATACCCAGTAATCGGTCGAACGTGTTCAGATCGCTTGAGACTTGGAATCAGCTATGGGACGTGGGGCAAATCCTCGAAGCTGCACATAGACTTTTGTAGCTGAAGTGTTGACTTGGACGAGGCCGTCGCCCGAAATGGTAGCGTTAAGCCAGGAAATCCCCAAGCCAACGCAGCATATTTTGTTGACATAGAGGAATGTTTGACAATTGTAAAAACATGGAATCATGATAAGGTCCATTGAAAAGTTGAAAATTGTTGTTTCACTTTAAAAAGCGCCTGACATTGAAAGCTTGCCTATGAGTCTTTGACTACGCCGCCAGGCTTGTTCACATCGCCTAAGCATGATGTACCGATGAACGCATTGGATCTGCACCGATCAGAGCAGATCAAAGCAAAATCGAGGTGCGGATACCGCAAATATTAAAACCTTAACATAAGGACATACTTAAGTATCAAAAGTTCTAAAAATACACTTAAATGCCAAAATCGGAAAAAAAATAAAATAAAACAGTTAAGTGCCAATGACGAGAAATTCCGATTAAAGTACTAATGTGACATTTTCTGGCGACTTTCTTTTGCTGACATGGTTTTTAAAAAAAAAAATCCACGTGGCAATTTTTTTGAAAGAATTATCCACGTGGATATTTTTTTAAAATTTTAGCGCTAGAAGCCCCAAAAATTATTTTTAATATAAATATTAGTTAAATTAAATTAAAAACTATGCCCGTCGCTGATTTGCTGTGGCTCCTTCCTTTTTAAAGTTTTTAAAATTTAATTTAATTAATATTTACATTAAAAATCGATTTTTGGGCAAAATGACGTTTTGCACACTCTGACGAGCCATGTAGACCAATTTATCCTTAAAATAATGTCATGTCGAATTTTTGACTATCCTTGTAGTTAGAATTGACACTTAAATGTCCTAATTTTCCCCCAAAAAAATGGCACTCAAACATACATTTTAGAAGTTTTAGCACTTAAGTGTCTACTCCTGCCAAATTTTGGCATTTACGGTGTACTCTGCTCAAGGAAAATCTATCCTCCTCCGACCAGGGTTTCAGAGAGAAAGACTAGGGTTTTGCCGATTACACGGAGAGTGAATCTGTTGAATCTTCGACCAAAAAAAGAAAAAAAAAATATTCTGAATCGGTCGATCATGCTATTTCCTCTCTCCTGGTGCTGCGTGATGAGCAAGTTATTTGTGGTTTTTAGAGAGAAGGTGGGGGGGTTTGACATTTTATACCTTAGCCAACCCGGCTTAAAAATTGATTGGATAATGTTTGGTACTTTTTGAATTCTTCTTTTCTACCTTTCCTTTTCGATTATATTAATTATTCTTTTCTAACAACGAAAATTTTCAATTTGTGAATGATCGTAACATTCCCTCATCAAATGCGCAAGCTGGTGATTTAATCCAAGTCTTGACCGAGAAAGACGGAGAAGATTACTATTCAAATTATCTGTTCACATTTTGCATGAAGATTATCCAAGGATAGACATTCCAATTATGGCCTAGGATTATTCAACTTTGTTCAAAGTTGAACCTCATTGAAAACTCAATCAGATGATGTAATTAGATAGTATTGATCGAGAGTTTTCGGATGAAACTCAATTTGCCCCATTCTAATATCTCCGGGTCATGAGATATTGCATATTTTAATTTGTGTTGTCCGATCTTGATGACAATTAGCAAATTCCATGAATCTGTCATGATTTAACATCATTTTCATAAATAAATAAATAAATAAATAAATAAATAAATAAATAAATAAATAAATCAAATCACGAGCTTTTCGACCATCAAGAATCCGATCAATCAAATCTAAAACAAACGAGAAATAAGAGTAAAAGTTTATATCAAACATTATCAAGAAACAAATAGACGAAGGTATCAAACAAATGAAAGGATCAAAAGAGGACTGTTAGCATAAATAAGAACTGTTTAGAATCCTGAATATTTGAAAATTTTAATTTGTCTTGGTTGTCTTTGAAGATTCAGGTGAAATGCTTGACGATCATTGGTGGTGGCGGAATTCTTCTCAAGCGTGGCAAATACTCAAAAGATCCCTCTAAATAATGTCATGCGTGGTTATCAAGCTTACATAAATACCTGAAAATTAAAATACGTTGTTATTACGTTGAATTAGGAATAAGACATGTTATGTCTAGTTAGGTCATACTTTTGCTGTACTAAAGTAGAAAATCTTAAATAAAAATCGTCAAGCGCCCTCACCTGTGCTCATATTTTCAATATATATATATATATATATATATATATATATATATATATATATATATTTTTCAAAGTTATAGTTTTCACAAAGACTATTTTCAACTCTTTGAATTCCAGAATTTTATAAAATTGGAATAAATCACTACATCCATGAGACTTTGTGTAGGATCAGTGCCAACCATTCTAAGATCTTAAACTGTTAAAATAAAGCATGGTTTAATATTTAAATATTTCTACTCCTTTCATTGGCACTTGCATTGCGCGCAGCTTTGTCCACCGCCACGACACTTTCATTCCCAGGCTAATCCATCTCTGACGTCCTTCCACCGCAACTCCGATTCTCACCTCCGTCTGCATCACTCCCTCCCTATGCGTCCAAATCGATCCAATTCGCTCGTGTCCTTCAAGAATCAAAAGACTTCATACGGAAGCAACAACAAAATGACGCGTAAATCAAAATCGAAGCTTCTTCAGCATTGCAATGCAAGGCCCCCAACCTCACAGATTTCACGGGAACTCCGACGAATTTTCCCTCCCTTCTTCTCACACATTCCCCTCAGAAATTTTACTTTCCTTTGAAGATCGCTTGGCCTTGGGGCTATGCATGATTTAACGGAGAGAGCGAAGACGAAGGACATCATCAGATTAGGCGAGGCTCGAGCTCGCCTATGGTTGGTGATAGGCTAAGGAAGAAGCAAAAGAGAAAAAAAGGAAAGAAAATGAAAAATAATTAAAAGTAAAATATAATTAAAAATTCAATTTGTATAATTTTCTACGGAAAATGAAATTAGATAGCAGATGACACAAAATATTTTTTAGTTCATTTTCAGATTTCAGCCAAATACTGAAAAGTATTGTCATTTTCTTGGAAAATTGCTTCATGGAAAATATTTTTCAGAAATATCACATTTTCTGTGAAATAAACGGAACTTGACTATATCAATCATTAAGTCGCCCTCATGCCCCTTTTATTTGGAACATAAATTTTTAATATTAATTAACTTAATTACCTTTTGTTTATTTGGCTCGAAGTTTCCCATTTTACTCGAAATCGGCTCATGCATCTAGAAGTGTTTGCGGGGGCAAGGAGACGAAAACAAACAACAAGAGATGTGAGGAACTGCCCCGCCAGGCACTTCAGCGAACCAGACCCCCAGGCAAGCGCTCAGCGAAGAAGTGGCCAAGGTGTTGAGCATGTTCGGGCACTTGGACAAAGCTGATCGGACACTGGAATAGTGTTCAGAAGCTATTTTGTTTTTCCGACGCAGTAGCCGAGCACCCAAGTGACTTCAATCCAGATTTAATGAAATCCTATTCTTAGAGCTTACTTTTAGAAGAGAAAGTTGTGAGGAAGCTAGAGAGCCATCATTCAAGAGAATTGAGAGCATGAGAATACTCCTCTTATATAATACATACGTAAGAGTTTTTCTGATATGAGTTATATTAATTGATATCGCATTTACTGTTTTATGAAGTTGGTCTAATAAGGTGAGATATAAAGATTCTTTATTAGTCTAATAAGGGACTGGCTTGTATGAGCCGAACAAAACCCGGCCTATTAAACTAGCTACAACAATTATGAGTTGGCTGAATGAAGTTATTTTGCTGGGCTTCAAAGGTGCAGACAGGTGTAAGAGATGAGAATTGAGGGTGCGTTTGGGAAGGCCTTTGGAAAAAGCCTTTGAGAAAATGCAAACACCTTTGAGTTAAAATGGGTTTTCCAAAATGCAAATGGTATTTTGGTAAATTGTACTTTGAAAGTCCATTTTGAAGTAGCTCTTGGGCCTAAGTCCTTTCTTTTTTAAATAAAAAGGCCATTTGTAACATAAATAATGTAAAAAAAGAGAACAATTTATAACTTATCTTAAAACACTACTATACTATATGAAATTGTTGAATATATGAACAGTATAAGTTTGTGCCTTTTTTTTTTTTTTTTTTTTTTTTGTGAAAAAGGATTGATTTACGAGTATAAAAGAAAGATGTTAAGGAAGACATAGATTATGTTAAAGGAAGTTTCAGCTAGACAGAAAAGTTTAACCTTTAAAAAAAAAATTGAATTCGTTCAAAAGAGGGGAATAGTTGTGATGCAAACTAAGGAATTTTCTTAATATCTTCAGGTTAATAATTCAAAAAGATCGTTTAATAACTTGCTGGTCTTCTACTTGTAAACTATATGTCTCTCTTGATATAAAAGATAATCTAGGTACGATGATTATAAATTAAATTTGGGTTTGTCATGATATTCGTTCGATACTGTTTTTATTATAGGGAAAATGTCACAAATAGTCCCTATATTATTACCTAATGTGCAATTTGGTCTCTGAACTTTTGATCGGCTCAATTTGGTCCTTAAACTATTGATAAATATCCGATTTGGTCCATGAACTTTCAATCGGCTCAATTTGGTCCATGAATTATTTGATAAATGTCTGATTTGGTCCTTAAACTTTCGATCGGCTCAATTTGGTCCCTAAATTATTGATAAATGTTCGATTTAGTCCTTAGTTATTGTTTTTCCTTTTTAATTTTAATTTTTTATTTTAAAATAATTTTTTAATTTTTTAATTTTTTAATTTTTTTTTTGCTTATGCTCTAATCCTCCGCCGGCTCCGACGAGGGTCGCCCTCGCTGGACGCAGGCGAGGGCGGCCCTCGCCGGCGTCGAGCGAGGGGCTCCCTCGCAGATCCGGGCGAGGGAGCCCCTCGCCGGAGTCGCGAGGGGCTCCCTCGCCCGACGCCGGCCGCGAGGCGCCCCGTCGGTGTCGGGAGGGAGCACCCCGGAGTCGGGCGAGGGGCTCCCTCGCAAATCGCGAGGGGCTCCCTCGCCCGACTCCGGAGGGGCTCCTCGCCGATCCGTGAGGGAGCCTCTCGCTCGACGCCGGTGAGGGCCGCCCTCGCAGATCCGGCGAGGAGCCCCTCGCCCGACGCCGGCGAGGGTGCTCCTCGCTCGACGCCGACAAGGGGCTCCCTCGCAGCTCGGCGTCGGGCGAGGGAGCCCCTTGTAGCTGGCGTCGGGCGAGGGCTCGCTCGCCAGATCCGCGAGGGAGCCCTCGCTCGACGCCGGCGAGGGTCGCCCTCACCTCCGTCCGGCGAGGGCGACCCTCGCCGGAGCCGGCTTCCCTCCGCCGGAGCCGGCGGAGGGAAGAGAGAATAAGCAAAAAACAATAAAAAATTTTAAAATTAAAAATTAAAAAATAAAAAATAAAAAATAAAAAATAAAAAGGAAAAACAGTAACTAAGGACTAAATCGAATATTTATCAATAATTCAGGGACCAAATTGAGCCGATCGAAAGTTCGAGGGACCAAATCGCATTTATCAAATAGTTCAGGGATCAAATTGAGCCGATTGAAAGTTTAGGGACCAAATCGGATATTTATCAATAGTTCAAGGACCAAATTGAGCCGATTGAAAGTTCAGGGACCAAATTGCACATTAGGTAATAGTATAGGGACCATTTGTGACATTTTCCCTTTATTATATGTACTAAATAGGTTCTATTAAAGAAGTCTCCATGTCGGTGTTACAATGTTTTAGGCTATTTTATTATGGGCTTTTTGGATATTTGATACCTGTAGGATATGTAAAAAGTTGGGATGCATTCATTGATCGCATTTTCTGCACTTTGCACAGTGAAATTTTAACGAGAAAAACCTATTCACACCGTCCATTTCCAATAGTTCTAATGATTCGATCATTTGCAGTGATAGTTTCTTTCAGAGTATTGGTCGCAAAGCGAATATATAAAAATAGCGGGTGAAAATGCAATAAAAAAAAAAAAGTTTGAGATTGTTTATATTATTCTCCCAAAAAGTAGCAGAAACACAGAGGTAAATTAACATACTTTCATGACTTCATACATCCCAAGACTAATAACTAATACTTGGAAATATTTAATAACAGTTATTACATTATACCTATAAATATGCAAAGATCATTACCTTATAGTCGTAATTTATTCTAGAGAGAGGGGTAAGATAACCTACACTAGTATCATGTCATCTTCATCTTCATAAGGCAAAAGCATTTCAACCACCTGGCTCATGGTAGGCCTTGCATTTCTGTTTTCATCCACACACTGAAGAGCCACTACAACCAAAACTTCAATCTTCCTATTGTCACATTCCCCTGTTAGCCTTGGATCCACAATTTCCTTTATCCATGTTTCTATTGGAACTCCTGTTCTCTTCCTCTCTTTCACCCAAGAAGTCAACCTTTTGCTCTCATTCTCATCACCACCCTCAGTATTTGCCAGCCCTCCTGTTGGACTCTTGCCAGTCACTAGTTCCAATAGAACAATTCAATAACTGTACATGTCTACTTTGGAGGTGATTGGCATATTGTATATGTTAGTTATATGCCATAGAGCAACCATGTAATAATTACATGTTAGAGATTTCAGTTGTATTGTCAAATTAATGGCAAAGACGTATTCATTCATTTGTCCAATTAAAAGAGTTTGAAGGTTCGCTCTTTACTTTAACATTGAATGATACCGTAGAAACACATTCCATGACCCAGGAGACCCAAGTATCATAGAAACCCATTTTAAGCATGCTTGCTTTGAGAAAATCCCATTCCACATGATCATATGCTTTCTTCATATCTACCTTCAGCATTGCATGAAATTTCTTTTTCCGTTTTTGGATGCGTAGCTGATGAAGCATTTCTTGCACTACTAGTATGTTATCTTATATTTGTCTCCCACTTACAAATGCACTTTGCTCTGTTGCTATCAAGTCAGGTAACCACTATTTTATTCTATTCGCCATGATCTTTGAGATGATTTTATACACAAAATTACAAAGGTTGATAGGCCGAAATTGTTCCAACCTCTCTGGATTGTGCATTTTCGATATAAGGGTGATATATGTGTAGTTCAACTTAGGATTAAGTGTTCCTAAGTTAAAGAAATACTTTACCTCCCTAAATACTTCTTCATGAATATCCTTCTAGTGATATTGATAGAATTTTCCACACAAACCATCTAGTCCAAGAGCTTCGAGGGCACCCAATTGAAAAGTTTTTGCAGTAACCTCTTGTAGGGTCACTTCTTCAATCAAGCCTTGGTTCATCTCCTTTTTTACAAGGCATGAGATTTGGTCAATAATTGGTTGGAAGTTTCTTTGCCCTGTAGAAGTATAGAGCTCTTTGAAATACTTGGTTGTCATCTCCTTTAATTGTATGGGGTCTTGACACCATTCATTTTGCTCATTTTTCAACATTACTATTATGTTTCTTTGTCGCATTTGCACTGTGGTTGCATGGAAGTATTTAGAGTTCTTATCCCCCCCCATTTGAGCCAATTGATCTTGGATCTCATGCACCAATATACTTCTTCCCGTCTCCATAGCCTCTCTATCTCCATTTTCAGCCAATCCATTCTATGTATGTCATAATGTGAATTTGAGTTATTTGTGATGACCTGCATCTCTCTTTTTAGCATTGAGATTTGTGTTTCTGCATTTTTGAACCTCCTTCTACTCCAACCCACTAGCTTGTCAGCCACCTTTTTTAATCTAATCGATAGAGGTACGTTCTCCCCTTCAAAAGAATTCCAGGTTTCCAATACAGTATGTTCATACTCCTCATCATCTACCTAGAAAGTTTCGAATTTAAATTCTTTTTTGCATTTGACCTGTTGGGGAAAAAAATTTAATAAAATGGGGCTATGATTCGACCCTATAGTTGGCAAAGCAAAAACTTTCGCAGAAGGGAAAGAAACCCTCCAATCCATACTACACATGGCTCGATCCAACCTCTTCATAATCAGCTCGTCCCCTTTTCTATTATTTGCCCAAGTATAGGCACAACCCTTACTTTCTAGATCCATAAGAGCGCAAATATTTGTAAAGTCTTGGAAAGCTTTACATCTATAGGTTTCAGCCACCCTTTTTCCTACTTTTTCCCACTGATATAAGATTTCATTAAAATCCTCAACACATGGCCAAGGGTCATGATTTAACCTAGTCATCTGATGAATTTCCTCCCATAGCCGTAATCTTTGCTGAAAATCATTTGGTGCATAAACAAAGGTGATACACATTCTCTGTTTTATCTCTTCCAAATTGCATATTAAGTCGACAAAAGACATAGTGCTAGACATAATGGAAATGGTAACCTGTTCATTCCAAAAAACTGCTGATCCCCCCGCCAAGCCTCTTGGATTTACTGTGAAGCAATTATGAAATTTTATTCTCTTTTGCATTCTTTTCACGACATCTTCTTTATTCTTCGTTTCCAATAAACATAGGATAGCAGGCTTTTCTTGAGTTACTAAGGCTTGTAGAGATTGAATTGCCATGGGGAAGCCTAAACCCTGACAATTCCAGCATATAACTTTCATGTGTGACTCGGTGGCTTATTAGGGTTAGCCACCAGAGCCCATTTTTGTGTTTCTTTCCAAGTTTGAATAGGAGTCTCCATCAATTGAGTCGCATCTAAAATTTCAATGTTTGATTGCTGCACTTCATATGGAAAGTATCTCTTTTGCTTTTTATTAACATGAGTTTTTCATGTTTTTGCAAATTTTCAGGTTTCGAGCTTCAGGGGAGCCTTGCTTGTTGCTTGATTAAGATGCTTCTCCACTCTCTGTCAATTATTGTGAAGGATTCAACACATTCATATTTTCTTCCAAAACCATGGGTTCCTTCATCTTGGCCTTTTCGTGTTCAGTTGCCTTGCTGGTGCTTATATCCTGCAAATCTGTTAGATTGCCCTTATACACCACTATAGGTCCTGCATCCAGTGGTGTCTCAGGCATGATTTCTTCTACCATCAATTCCTCAATCGACTTCCCATAAAAAAGATCCCAATAAGGGCTAACTTCATTAGCTTCCGTCTTCTACCATGTATTTGCACCCAAAACTCACAGGTTTTAAAGTTGTAACATGCAGGGGGCATATTAGGTCCCATAATTTCAGCAAGAGTAAATGATTCGCAAATGACCAGGGACCCTGTTGAAGAACCCTATCCCTGTCTATTTCCGACCAAAATTGGAATTCAAAAATGCCTTGGGCTATTGAGAATATCTCCACATTTTCCATTTTCCAGACCCTACGCATTGTATTTTGAAAGGCTTGAACAGTTACCTTTGGATTTTGATACAATTGACCGATTAAGGATAATCTGCATTCTTTGATCTTCTCTGGGGTTATTTCATCATCCACTGTTGTAATCTTGTTCTTGGGCCATAGCTTTCCCAGTCGCTTGCAAAGGGCAGCAAGGTGGATTTTAGATTCTTCCAAGTCTTCCATGAAGAGGGCTTAAAGTGTCTATGGAAAGAGGCAATGGTTGAGCTACAAAGCAGATCCAAGGGATGAAGATGGGAAAGGATTAGGGTTTTACAGTGGAAGAGGGGTGGTGGGTTTAAGGTGGGAACAAGATGTGTGGGTAGCTATCAAATGGGTCAGCCATAATCGCAAGAAAAGGCAATGAAAACTGTGGGGAATGATTATGGTTTTGGATTGCAGGGGCTATCATAAGGTAGAGGGAGCTCTCCTACGAGAGAGAAAAACTCTCCTACGAGAGAGAAAAGGGAATAATTGCACTTACAACTTACTCTTTGACGAGTCGATTGATATGACTAGTTCTTGGCCTATGCGTTTGCGTGGGCTAACAATGATGGAATTTGACGTTGACTAAAAACATGGATTTTACTTAATCCTCCACTCACTTTTCTTGCTGCATTCCTTTTGCATTTACAAGCTAGAGACATTGTATCTTGTTGATACCTAAGTTTCCATTCTCATAAGCCATTCATGCATTTATAAAAATTAGGGATCGAATTTGCTGATAACAGTATAATTCAATTCCTAACCCAAAACAACAATCCCACGCCACCCTAAACCCATATTTCTTATTGCCTATCTCTACTTTTAGAAACTAGAGGCATCTTAGTTTTGGGAAGTTGAACCCTACATTAGGAATTAGGGACCGCTCTTTATAATTTAGACATCATTTTTGCCAATGATCACCAAATTTAACCCCTAACAAAGGCATCCACATAACGTAACCTTGCATTCACGTTACTTGCCGCATTTCATTGCATTTAGGAATAATAAGTATTATAGTTTTAGGACCTTGAACCCTACCGCTGAATTTAAATTGACATGAGCACTTAAGCTCTTGAATCGATTGATTTCATAAGTGAATTCAACCCTTTCGACTTTTTTGTTTCCCGCCGGTTCATGCACTCACTAAACACTCATTTTTTGCGTCACTTCTTGTCCCGACCCTCTTGAATGTGTTACCTAAGTGTAAGATTATCACCCAGATGTGAGTTTGATGGATTACCAAGCAGACGTTGAATGGTCCCTTTTCGAGGAGATGCTTAATTTTGGCATGGGCTCTTTCAAGTCCTACCGTACAAAACTTAGTTTCTTCATTTAATTGATTCATTGGATAGTAAGTTTAGGAGCCATCACTAATCTATTATGGGTCAATAAGGAGTCAAGTAAGGACATGGGAACCTGCCTTACTCCCATAAACCAAAGATTTCGAGGTTGGGGATTTGGTTACGATAATTTTACCCCAACACCCATTATTGGTAGGGGTGAGTGTTGTTGAAATATTTTCAGGTGATTTTGATGATATCCAAACTATCCTTACTATAATCTTTACTATGGTATATGCATATTTTATTACAAAGGACTAAGCAAGATCCATGGTATGATCCAATGGACAGAAAATTACATTATGTTGTGATACAAATTTCTGTGGACAGTACCAATGGACCTAAAAGATCAACTGATCTCGATGTCTATGACAATGATATCAATATCGGGTCACTAGTGCTATGATAACAATGTACATGTTGATAATGTTGGTTGAATTTGTTAATATAGGTGTTGTGGCTATAGATTCACACAACAGTAGAATTCAAGTGGAAACAATAATTGAGTAATTAGATAGTCTGACAGGTGTGTTGGAGATTGCAATGAAGGGACAGTAGATATGCTATTTTTGGATAGCATGTAAATGTTCTAGACAAAGGATTGCATGAGTAGTTGATATGCTATTTTTGGATAGCATGTAAATGTTCTAGACAAAGGATTGCATGAGTAGTTTTATCTCTATAAAGTAGCTCAACGATTACTTTAACAATGCTTTGCTTCTTCAATCTTCCTCCAACGGATAGATTGAAGATAGTTATAAAAGAGAAGATTGTAGATACCAAATGAGAATGAGAGAGAGAGAGAGAGAGAGAGAGAGAGAGAGAGAGAGAGAGAGAGAGAGAGAGAGAGAGAGAGAGAGAGAGAGAGAGAGAGAGAGTGTTATATACCTCAAGATCTAGAAATTTGCTTCTAGTTGTTCTTGGCAATAAGCTCTATTTTGATTGTTTCACTAAGTAATATATTTATGATGTCTGAATAGTCTAGACTAAGTGTACAAGAATAAGAGCAGCAACTAAGTCCTAATAGTGCGATCTATTTTGTAATAGGATCGGTTGTAACTTCTTGAGTAGATTACTAGTGGAATCCAGCCTAACTTGTGGTTGTTAGTATAAACAATGGACATAGGCTTGAAGATAAAGCCGAACCACTATATATCATTATGCGCTGTTGTTTCACTCTCTTTACTCTCATAAGCATACATTACAATCACGAGTTTTGAAACATCACCTTAACTTGATCTTTACTTAGCATCAACTAATTTTCGCGAAAGATTATTAAGTTTTCTAAAACAACCTATTCACCTCCCCCTAGGTTATACTATTAGCCCCTAATAGTGAGCACCGGTCCAATTCTAAATCAAATTGAACCAAACTTTTTTGGGGTATTCTCGGTCCCATCCTTTTGATTTAGTTCCTATTTTGGGGTGCAATTGGACTGAACTAACGTTAGTTAACACCTTAACTTTTGTTTTTTCTTTTATCAAACAACCTTGAGTATGTTACAATAATCCGGAAACTAAGGGGGTGTTTGTTTGTGTTCTTATTTTATTGTCATGAACACAATTTTTTTTTTTTTTTTTTGTTCTGAGGAACAAAAAAATAACAAAAATGCTTTTGTTTACGTTTTTGTTCTAAATCTTTTATTTTGTTCCCGGGAACAAATTTGGATAAGAAACAAGAAACAAGAAAAACTTGTTTCTTGTTTCCGAAACACTTCGAAAAATAATTTTTCTCTTTTCTATTTTTTTCCTCTTTCTTTTCTTCTTATTTTCTCTTTGGCCGGTCGTTAGCCTCGGCCATGGCCGCGACCGGCTAAAAGGAAGAAAAAAATAAAAAAGGAAAAACAAAAAGAGAAAAGGAAAAATAAAATAAAAATATTAAAAAATTAAAAGAAACAAAAAAAATTATATAAGTTTACCAAACGTGTTTTTGTTCTTTTTCTATTCCAAGAATATAAATTTTGTGCAATTACCAAATACGTTATTTATTAAAAAATTATTCCCCGGAACAGAAATAGTTTTTTCTATTTTTGTTCCCTAGAACAATTTTTGAATAGAAATGTTATCAAACGCATCCTAAGAAACTCTCACTAATTGATATGGGATCTCATATTTGAGCACTATTTTGTCTTAAAAGGTAAAAAGATAGTATACCTCCTCCTTGCATATTGACGTGGATCTCACACTTGGGTTCCACTTTATTTTTTTCAGAGTGCTATGCAAAGACAAGTATCCTAGTTGAGGATAAAGTCAAAACACACAAGATAGAGATTCACAACGATCAAACATCCCCAAGACCCATTTTGCGCAACGATTGAACATCCAAAACTAAGAGAAGCCTAAGAGCATACAATGAGAATCTTACACTGCAAAATTTATGAAAACGAAAGGTAACATGAAGTTTCATGTAATCATAAAAGAAATTGCCTAAAATTGACGAGCTTGCAAACGGAAGTCTGCAACGGCGATGGACTTTTGGTCAGTCTTCTTGAAAATCCGAGCATCATTCAAATACAAGGCTTTCTTCATCTTTGAAGAAAAAGATTTGCACAGTACTGAACAATTGTAATGTAAGGAACATAACATGATGCGCATGGTTTAATCTAGTCTATATGAAATTTAATGTAACCTGGATGTATTATCATGGTCGAAAATATTTGAATGATATAACATGCATGTTCTGATTTAATATGCATAATAAGAATCCCTAAGCTCCATAATGGATTTTTTGGTCAAAACACTTCTCAATATTATTGAACCTCAAGAGTCTTTAAACGAAAAGCCCAACAAGGGGGCATCCAAACATAAAAGATTCCATAGAGATTGGGGAGGACAGGTCACCCATGAAGAAGGAAGGAAATTTGAAAAATAAGCATTCGCGACCCAATCGGCCACATGACCCAAATTTGACCTACAAACTATGGATCTGTCATCCCAAACTTCTTTTCTTCTTAAGTTCAAATTTCAAAACAAAATAAAAGAATAAAGAGTGTATCTTAAGCGACATATTTAATTGACCAAACTATTTTAGCTAAGAATGAAATAAATGATGTAATTTAGTTAACAAAACTGATCAAACTCGGAATGAAATTATGTATTATTAGCTTTAGTTTTGTTCTCATCACTTTTATAATCCAATTTAAAATTTTGATGTCGATAACTCAACTGTTGATTGGTGCTTCCTTTATTTGGTTTTACTTCCAATGTTCATTAGGGATGAGCATGGTCCAAGTTGGGCCAATTCAGCACTTACCTCAGGGACCAACCCTCACAGTATTGATCCTCAATTTTTGGGATGAAGGACTGACCCTATTAAGTGTGGGACTAAGGACCAAACTAACCCCATGGGTTAAGTCCAGTTCTAAAGTTCCAGTTCTAAAGTCAACTCAAGGCCAACCGATTTTTTTTTTTTTTCATTTTTTGTATTCCTTAAAATAAAAAACATACTCTTTTAAATTATATATACATTAATAATGCAACATTGATCAACCAAACTATGAATATCAGTACATATCAAACATAAATAAGATAAAGTAATAATAAAAATCTCCACTTATTATTTAGCTACATTTGTGAGGCAGGCCAAGAGAGGCGAGCGATTTCACCAAATGGGCTACACTGAGTGAAGAGAGGGAGCAATGAGCAAGGCTAAGGTAGAGGGTCTATATATATTTTAGTCAATGAGCTAGGTTTCTAATTTTCAATTTACACGGTAAAATTGCATAAGAAAGAACAGAGGCGAAAGTGCAAGGGTTTGAAGTTGACAAAAATATATAATATATTATATATGACCTATTATATATAATATATGTAAGGTTGGTCCAAATTGATCCAAACCCTAAAGTTTCAGGAACGAGGACCAACCTACATAGTGTAGGGTCCAAAAGTCCCAGACCAAGGACCAGCCCAATCCCCTAGGGAACCGGGCTAGGACTAGTTGGGTTGGGTTGGTTTAAAGTCCGTTCAAGGTTGGCTGTAGACTGATGTTCACCCCTAGTTTTGACTTTCTTCAGTGCTTTATCTTATATTTTATATATTTATTGCTACCCCGAGTATCATTGTTCGATGAAAGTCTAATCTTAAACAAGTTCCACTTTAAAGTCATATGCATTCGATAGTATTGTCGAATACAAGTTATACTTGGTCCAAGTCTTGCCAAAATTGAGTGTACCTATATGAATTGCTCTCAAGCCCTCTAGAACAAAAAATCGTTTCGATGAATGAGTCATAAACAACATCGATGCTCAAATAGACCGTGAAGATGACTCTAATGATGGCTCCGATGGCGATACAGTGCAAGAACCAGTTGGAGAAACTGGCAATCGCCTTTCATTCCTTTGGATTGTGGTGGTCGAATTGGTCAGCCCCAAGTGCAGGGATGGACCCTCTTATGCCTCCTCCTCCAAGGCTCACAAAGCATATTGATGTGTGGAACAAGAGAGCCTTTGAGTCATGGACGCATGTGGATTCTCCACATGATGGGGGTTGGAGGTTTTGGTAGTGAAATTGGACGATCAACGGTAGATAATTGTCGCGACATCCCTTTTCGGGTGCCATAATGTGTAGGCGTGTGTGAGGCTAATGGCTCTCTAAGCATAGGGCTTAGCCCGGGCTCTCCCAAGCTTATCAATTCACAACTTATATTTCAACTTCTTAACCCGCAAGTTAATTTCAAATAGGAGTCACTGCTAATCGATTTGAGGTAGGTCGATTAAACTCCCAAGTAAAATATTGTGAGAAATATTTCTCCCAATATTTTACTACTACATAATCAGAGAAACTAGGATCGATGCCTTGATTATATTAGTTAATAATTAATGCTATTTCGGTATCTAATCTTGTTTAAATATCAGGTAAAGCATTTATGCAGGATTTTATACCAATCACAAATTCTAAAATTTAATTCCTCACCAGTTTAAGGAAATAGAAATCCATGCATCATAAGGGTGTAATTAGAATAAGCAAACATTTGCTTCCAAAAACTTAAACATAATTTCTTTCTTTTTGGACTTTTTTTTTTTTTTCTTTTAAAGATTTACATATACTTTAAAGGAAAACCGCCTCAAAGGCTTCTTTTTTTTTTTTTGCACTTTTTTATTTTTGGAAAATGTAAATTATTTTTGGATTTTTTTTTCTGATTTTTATTATTAAAATAATAATATATTGTTATAAAATCGACCCGGATCGGATTCCCGGGTTGGGACGGACCCGGGTCATCAACCATTGGCCCGGATGGGCCTGAAGCGCAGGCCCAGCTCAGAGCTCCCTTTTTTTTTTTAGAAACCCAAGCCCATTTAAAAAGAGAAAAGAAAAAAACAAAGCAAGCCCACCCTCAATTGAAAGAAATGGTCAGCCCAAGATTTATACCAAACCATGTCTGGCCCATTAAAGCAGAAACCCTAGCCCAGAAAGCACCCCACGCCGGACTCGGTTTGTGACCCGGTATCCCCTTCGCAGACCCAACTCCCTCGTGCCCCTGCTCCCAATGATCTGGGATGGAGATGGCTGAGCTTGTCTCAGCCAGCCACGCTAGCCTCCGTTGGCCAAAAAAGATTTAATATAAAAAAAAAAACGAACCAATCGAGGCTCAAAATTACGCTGGGACTCAAGACAAGCGTTAAGCAATACACCGGAGCAACCTATCAAAGAACGACCGGGGCCAGAACTCGCACGAGTTGGACAGCCGCAAGCTCCAACGCAGCATGGTCGAAATAGGGCGAAACCAGAGCCCTGGCTTACCAGTGCTTGCCATAAGGGGAAGCGAGTACGGCGACGGGTCGTCGGGCTCGATTCAGGCACGGTAGCTGGCGGCGGCTCTCTCCCTCAGTCAAAGCTCTCAGATCTCTCTAATTTCTCTCTCTCAGCACTAGTTTCTATCTCTAGAAACCCCCTTCCCCCTTCCCCGCTGCTCACTCTCTCTCTCTAGATCTCAGGCCTCCCTCGACGGCTTGCTCACTCGGACCTCCCCTGATGTCTCTCCGTGTTAGTCCTCTGAGCTTGCTGCCTCTTCTGTGTCTTTCAACCAAGTCCACACCCGTCCTATTTATAGGCGAGGAACTCGGTCGACAGAGGTGGTTCGACTGCCGGTCCTTAGTGCGTCGACCGGCCTCCCTTCGACTGAACCGACGTCCAATTGACCACCATATCCGTGGAGGTCAGGTCTACCGCCTCGAGCTCCTCAGCGCATTTAAGTCGCGTCCTATCCATCCAGGTCTCTCGCTAACGTCCTTGTCCTTGCGCGCATTGTCGGTCTTTGCACGTAGGGCACAACGCAAGGGAAGGCGGAAGGAGGAAGGAGGAGGAAGGAGAGAGGAGGGGCGGGCCGGGTTGGAGGAGAGAAAATGAAAGGGCTGGGCCCTAGGCTTGCACGGAAAAGAAAAAAGGGGCTGGGGGTAAAGCCCAGCCCCAAGCCATTTCTCTTTCTTTTTTTTTTTTGTTTAATTTATTTATCAGAAAATAGGGTGAAATAAGGGAAAAGAAAATAGAAAATACAACTCAGTAGATGCGAATGATATTAATACCTAGGTGATGTGAAAAATCCTTTTTTTGTTAGGGTCAAATTAGTTCCTAATTTTCTATGTAATTTTAATTCTAAATATTTAGTCAAAATTTATTTGTCAACAATAATTTAGAAAAAAATTTGAAATACCAATGACTTAAGTATTACGTTTCTTGTAAGGAAAGAAAATATTTTCATGTAGCAAAAGTTCAACTTGACCTTTGATGATTGAATTAGTTTCTATACAATAAGTTAATTGATCGAAACTTAACTACACTTGATTTGTGTAGATTAATTGTGACTCCATCGAAATGGGCTTTTCTATTCTATTGTTCTTGAGATAAATTGATATAGATATCACTCAGTTTTGGTTTAAGTTGTCACATTGTTCTTAAGATTCCTCCTCAATCAGCCGAAATAACTTGCACTCCTTGCTTGACTGACTTGCCTAAGATGAGACATGTTGCATCTAATTCTCCTGGGTGTGCCAAGGCCGTCCATGGGGGCCAACGAGCTAAGAGAAGGCGAAGGGAGGACCAACGTCTATACTAGCCACAACAATGGAAACATCATGGAAGGGAAGCTTGGATAAGACCTAGCTTGGCCTAGACGTATCTAGTCATAGAGCCTAGCCTGGTTTTGCCACCGCAAGGCTTTGCTATTGCCATGCCTAGCTGTCACACAGCCTAGCCATGGCCAACTATTTTTCTGAAAATTCGAACATGTAACACATTGGTATTTTTCGAAGTCTAGGTCGCAAAGTGAATATCATAAAAAATAGCGTATGCTAAATGCATTACAACAAAAAATTTAACATTATTTATATCATCCTCCCAATAAATAATGTAAAGACAAAGGCAAAGTAACACACTTCATAACGTGATAAATCCAAAGATTAGTACCCTATAATTGAAAACATTCAGTGACTATCATTACATTGTATTTGTAAACATGCAAAGATCTTTACCTTATAATCGTAATTTATTCTAGAGGTACTAATAGAGGACCTATGCTAGGATCATTTCATCTTCATCTTCATCACTGCAGCGCAAAAGCATCTCCACCACCTGTCTCATGGTGGGTCTTCCGTCTCTATCTTCCTCCACACACTGAAGAGCCACTGCAACCATAACTCCAACCATCCTAATGTTATATTCCCATGTCAGCCTTGGATCCACAATTTCCTTTATCCATGTTTCCATTGGAACTCCCGTTCTCTTCCTCTCTCTCACCCAAGAAGTCAACCTTTTGCTCTCATTCTCATCACCCCCCTCAATATTTGCAAGCCCTCCTGTTGGACTCCTGCCAGTCACCAGTTCCAATAGAACAATCCCATAACTATACACGTCTACTTTGGAGGTGATTGGCATATTGTAAGCCCATTCAGGAGCCATGTAACCTCTTGTTCCTCTGATTCTTGAGAAGCCTGAATACTTCAGTCCCTCCCTCTTAAGCATCTTTGACAATCCAAAATCCGCCACCTTCGGTTGGTACATGGAATCAAGGAGAATGTTCTGTGGCTTCACATCACAATGAAGAACCCATTCCAAGCACTCTTCATGAAGATAAGCAAGTCCCCTAGCTGACCCTACCGCAATTTCGAATCTCTTGGACCAATCGAGTTCAGTTGGAGAAGACAAATTTTCCGCTAGGGAACCATGTTCCATGAATTCGTAGATCAAAAGCCGGTGCTTTCCTTCTGCGCAGTACCCCCACATGTCAATCAAGTTCATGTGGTTAAGATTTCCTATGGTGCTAACCTCCGCCAGAAACTCGTTCTCCCCTTGGTTAGCCTCAATGAGACGCTTGACCGCTGCAACCCTGCAATCTGACAACACAGCCTTGTGTACGGTTCCTCCACTTCCTTTTCCTATTTCTTCACTGAAATTCCGCGTTGCCTTCTTCAGCTCATCGTACGTGAACCGTCTGAATCCAGTCGGTCCAGCGTGGTATCCATCGATGTGAGCTCTACCTTTCCCCTGGCTGGTTCCATGTAAGAAGCACCAAACCGTTAGTACAACAATGGCCTCCGTTCCAGCTATTGCCCCAACGAGAATCAGCAAAATCTTGATTGCCAGACTCTGTTGTCTTTTTACGTAAGTTCTTGGTAGCAGAACTTCGTTGGTTGGACATTGCAGAGCAGCGTCCTCTATCCTCCGTAATTTGTAAGAGGAGAGATTGGATTTTGGGAACCTGAGGTGGATGCCCCCTTCAACACTGGGTGAATATCGGCCATTCAACAGAAGCAACTTCGGGTAACATTTCCAGTTTTTATATTGGATACCCAAGCAATTGCACAAATCCAAGCATAATTTCTTGCACATCTCGAGAGTGTACCTTTTAAAGAAGCCTTTGTCATACCCATAAAATTCGGCATGTGGTAACTCGACGAATTCAGTTTCGACTTTGCTGTCACAGAAGCTGTTGAACTTCGGCTTGCATCCTTGAGTCCAGTCGGAAAGATTCTCTCTTTCATATCCGGGAGCACAAATGCAACTTCTTCCCTCTCTAGGGTGGTATGTACACATACCATTAGGTCCACAAGTGCCATGAATTGTGCATGGGTCAGATTTGGCTTGCCATGAAACTGACCACTCCTCTCCTTCAGACCGACTATAAACTCGAACATTACCATCATAATCGACCGTTAATCTTCTCTGAAATTTTGCACCGTAATCGGATGTTAAGAATTTCAAATCATCAGATGAAGTGAAATTCCCGTAAGGATCTAGAATTGCGACTCTACTATCATTCCAAGATGTTCTTTCAGCTTCCCAACTATTAAGCCATGGATCTGGCCAATAGACACTGGTAATCTTAGGGCCTTCAAAAAGAAGATGAAGAAGGTTATCGTTGTCGAAATAAAGCCTGTAATAGCCGGAAGAGAAGTTGTTCTTGCTTCGATGGGAAACAAGCGGGGTGTTCCTAGTGAGCTTTTGTAGAGGAAGAAGCGTGTTGGTCGGCGTGTCAAAGCTTTGCCACGAAATGACGTGCTGCTCGTCACGAAGGACAAGATTACCCGTGTCAAGGAGTTGCAGCAACTTCATTGATGACCCGGAGGATGAGCCGGTGCTTGTGGCCCAAACAACCGTACGATCAGCATCGATGAGTACGAGGTCACCATTCTTTCTTAAAGAAAGCTTTGAGGATCTTCCATTGACGGGTTGGTCGCGGTTTGCCATCCAAACGACGGTGCACTTGTGGATACTACAAGATGGTTTGCTGAACCAAATGGCAAAGCAATAAGCATTTTCTCCCACTGGATAAAAGCCCGCGGCAAAAGCACCGTCTTCCGACGTCAAAGTATCGTCAGGTTTATCAACTGAAAGGGAGGAGCCTTCGTGCAAAGTGAGACGAACTGAAGTTGTGAGTGGAAAAGGTAAGACAAGGGAGAAACATAGCAAGAGGAGCATTTTTCATGGCATTCATAGGATTCCAAGTGATCTCTCATGTGCTATTGCGCATATAGCGTGTTCCCGAATCTCCCCTTTGTTATATAGGACTTGGCGGTTCCACATTAGAACTGATTGAGTCTCGGTAAAAACATAAAATTGCGGAAATCTATTTAGGAAACAAGAAAGCATACTTTGACCAATGACTTGTACCTTTTCTCTTCCCTAATTATGAAAACAACTTGACCGACGGAAGAAGCCAGGGGATCCCGCAATTGATTTGCTGTAGCAATGTCAACCATCGAAAATTGGACGCATGTATTGATTATTCCAATCCATAAACTTCCAGATATCAATTGGTGGGACATCGTATTTAATAAGGGTTTAGTCCAGTATGATAACAAAGTGTCAATATGACATAATACTTCAGTACATTGTCTAACATACAAACAGATTGAAATGGTATCAAGGAAACCACGTGCAATTGAAGGCTGAGGAGCCACACATGTAGAACATAAATTCAACTAGGGGTGAGCATGGTCCGGGTTGGTCCGGGCCACCCCCTAACCCTAGGACCAACCCGTCATGATGTTGGTCCCTCAATTTTTGGACCGAGGACCGACCCTATTAAGCGCTGGGACCAAGGACCGGACCGACCCAATGGGTTCGGTCCGGTTCTAGGTCAACCCGGACCGATCGATAATTTTTTCGTTTTGTTTTTTATACTCCCTAAAAAAGCAAACCTACAAATTCAAATTACACATCCATCCACAATACGGCATTGTGCAACTAAACTATAAATATAAATACATATTCAGCAAATTTAAGATGACACAATAATAGAAATTTCGTACCTGCTAACGCTCATCGAGATATGGGACAAGATAGGGTCCACAATGCGACAAGCAGGATGTTGCTACTTTTGATTTTGGCAAATTGAAGAACAAAGAAGACAGAATGGAAGAGAACGTACTTTGGGGAAGGAAGCCGTGAGAAGATTTACGACGTAAACTTCGCGCCATTTTAGATGTCGCGAGTTCGTGACTATGAGTCCTTGGTCCTCACGGTGAAGAACGTATTCTGGACTGTGGAGGAAGAGGCCGTGAAGACCTTTGCGGCGTAAACTTCATGCCTTTTGGAATTGGATGTCGTTTGTCCGTGACTGTAACCCCGAGGAGTCAACAGCTTTAACATCATTTTACTTGGGTTTTTTTTTTCTTTGAACAGACATTTTACTTAGATTTGAATATATAAAAGAATTATATATAATATAATATAATATAATAGAAATTTTACTTAGGTTTGAATATATAAAAGAATTATAAATAATATAATATAATAATATACGGGGTTGGTCCGGGGTTGGACCGACCCAAAACTCTCGGATCGAGGACCAACCCGCACGCGCGGTGTTGGTCCCGAATTCTGACCAAAGACCGACCCGGTCCCTTGGAACCGGACCAGGACCGGCAGGGGTTGGGCCGGTCCAGGGATTGGTCCAGGGTCGACCCTAGACCGCTGCTCACCCCTAAATTCAACGCATGAGAAATGCATAAACTTTGCTCTCACACCATACTAAAAAGTTCAATGCAAAGATTCATATTAGTCAATAAAGAGGAGATCGCATGTATATAAAAGCTTCAATCAAATTAAAGATTTAAGTAGCATAGGACAATACTTTAATAAATTGGACCACTAAAATCTTAACCTCAAATTTGCTCGACATTGACAGGCCTCAAATTTCTGAATGAATTAAGACCTCATCATTATAATTGAATGATTCTATTTAAGTTTTGTCACTTTTGACAGGTGAGCCTACTTTAGGACGAACATGGAGGACTTGAAACAGGCTAATATGACCGTCCATATCGGCCAAAGGGGCGATATCACATCAGCATAGGGGAGACCTTCCACGTTCTCCACTGGAAAAGGATAGAAGGGGACATTTTTGGAGTATTAATGGCTTGATTCTTTATTACAACGAAAAGATGGATGTTGAAGAGATGGACATCTTGACAGTAATGACAAACCCTGATAAAAGTAGGGACATATTACTATATTCTACCATCTTATCAATGGGGAATGCAGACTTTTTTTTATTAAAAAGGATCAGAGTAAACATACCTGGTCAAATCTTATTGAGAGGCGATGAACCCCAAAGAGATTTCGCTTAAGTATAATGAATGAAAATCGCACGATACATCTACAGACTGGGTTGACAGCATCTACCATCCTCCCTTGGATTCACCTGTGTATGTTATGATGCTTGGTAATGACTTCTTTATGGCCCCCAACCTCAACGGTCAATGGGAAGAAAAAAAGGAATCAAATGTAGGTCTATATTTAGATCTGCAGGATCTGTAGTGACATTGTAATATGGGCTACTAGAATTATATACTGGCGTGGTATGAATTAATTAATTAAAAAAAGATCTAGCATCAATTGTGAACCCTAGATGAATAGTTCATCTTTATAATTAGGCATGTTAAATTATTGTCTTACATCACTTCACAATAAATTCAACATGCTATTTATATTCACGTAATCTCTCTCCTCCTATTAATTTAAGTTTCTTTCTAACATGGTATTAGAATCAATTTCATTCCTACCATATATATGCATCCACCACCATCAGTCAAATTTCACGTACCGCTCTTAATCCGACTTGCTTGTGAAAGACATGTTGAATCATTCTCCCACGTCACTTGACGAAGAAGATGTTGAAATGTCATCTACATACATAGATTTGTGGAAACGTCAAAGAAAGGCACGCAAACCATATTCATACAGCCAATCGACGATTGATCGTGATCAATGGATTAGACAATATAAGGGTCCATGGGCACAGACTATGCGCGAAGTCTCTTCACTCCAAACGTGTATTCCAAGCGTATCATGCACGTTTGTCCGCTATGGCAATCTGAGAGCTCACGCAAATGGGACCAACGACTTGGTGGGCAGATTGAATCGGTGGCGTGCCCAAGCCGAGTTTCTTCCACAAGGGCGCCGAGGAAATGACTTGGTCCGAATGACCGAGACGTGACGTGCCCGACGGAGCGAGTCTCTGTTTGAAGCACACGGATGGTCCTGCTTCCGCCATTGATGGAGGATCCCGAAAGGCTCTCATCAAGATTCGGACAAAGCAATGGTCCCCGCCAACAATTTTTTGCTATCTGCGAGAGAAGAGAAGGCAGGACCGTCCACACAAATTATACATCTAGCCCAGTCGTCCCGACTGTGGCGACCGTAAGTCTGTGTAACGCCCGGCTCAAATTTTTCAATAGATTCATATGGACGCTGTTTTCACAGCCTCTTTTCATTAGCATACACTTCTTTTTTCTGTCTTAATTGATCAAGTCAGCCTCTGTTGATTATGGCTCGAAGCTTTACATTTGACTTGGGATCAGCTCATATGTATGTGATCTTTCTCTTTACCAATTTTAGTGGAACCATTAATCGATCTCTTCCCACAGGTACGCACACTACCGAACCACATAAGTTTGTAATGCAAGATTTTTAGGTGCTACATGTGTCATAGGGAACCACATAGATTGAAAACGTGCACAAGGCATGATCTAGCATACACATTAACAAAGCATATTACTCTAAGGACTCGTCAAAATCTGCAACAGGTGAGAAGGATAATGGGGCTCAGGAGAGATCTCAATCGATGATGATAAAGTTAGATTTCTCGCTAAAGTGGAGATTTGTTGATTATGGCTCGAAGTATTCCCGTTTGATTTGGAATTGACACACAAATGCACCTAGAAGCGAATCTAGGTGCCGACTTGGTCAAGTTCTGTAGAGGAAAAAAAACATACCATATCCATTCAGCACTCGACTACACCAACAAGTCTAGGACAAGCATGAAAACCAGGGGTGAGCAATAGTCTAAGTTCAACTTGAGAAGTGTCAAAGTCGGCCTTGCCAGTCAAATATAAGGTCAGCTCCTAGCAAAAGTTCATTTGGTTGGGTCCCCAGAGATGGGCCTCTATAATATACTTTAAGGATTCACAAAATCACATTATTCTAAAATGGTTATGAGATTATCACCATAGGATCGGAGTTGACACGAATGGGTTTTTCCCTCTACAAAATTTGACCTGTTCGGAACCCAAATTTGTTTCTATGTCCAGACTGCTTGCTCAACTTCACTTGGCAAACTGAGTCCAAATTCAATGATAAGCATTGGAGTCGCCCTTGTCGGTCCAGTTCAATCCCAGTTCCTAGCGGAACATTGTAGGTTCATTTAGTTTGTCCCTGAGATTAAGTTTTGGGCCTGTTGGTTCTCAAGAACTGAACCAACCAGACTGCTTGCTCAACTTCACTTGGCAAACTGAGTCCACATATTCTTTATAAATATTACATGCGTCATCACCACCACTGCACCACCGCCATCGTCAGCCGCTACACCACGCACTACCACTGCCGGCCACCACATGTCATTGGGCTACCGTACTCACATCCATCATCACCATCTTCTTCACCATCCAAAACCTCCGGAAATCAATAATAAAAGAAACAATTTCTCACCGCCGTAGAACTTCCCTTTTTCGCAGCCATTCCCATTGTTCGAGTGTCATCATCATCTTCTACATTCTACCATCCATGATGCCGCTGCCGATGACCATCGCTTGGAGCCACCATCAAGAATCCATAGCCACCACCGGCCACGATGTCAATGGCACTGAATTGTCACCACGACCTGAAACTAATGCTTTTACCGACTCAGACATGCTGAAAACAATTATTCAAGCAATCCCATGGCCATCGTGGTTGGGTTGTGACTGGGTTTGAGGCGTTAGGCTTCACTGGGCACAACATAAAAGGGATGAAGAAGAAGAGGAAAAAAAGAGGAAATGGGAAATTCTGAGTTGGACTACAAAATGTGAAATGCTGATAAAATATGATAAAAATTTAGCTCGACAAAACTTTATTCAAAATTTGATGAGATAGCTTGTGTAGTCTTTATATCTCATAATAACTCTTTAGGGAAATAAAAGTAATATTTCATTTTTGAATGATGGAAATTAATTTCTAGCTCATTTTCAAGTTTTAGCCAAACACATAAATATATTTTCGTCTTTTTTGAAAAATGATTTTTCGAAAAATATTTTTAGAAATATTAAAATTTTCATAAAATAAACGGAGTCTCAAGATAAATTATTTTATGCGGCATTCATTCCTCCTAGGTAAGCAGCATCTTGACTCTGCGACACCTCTGCTCTCTTCTTATTGCTGCATGGGCTAGGTCAGAATGATTAGTCCTAGCTATACTTCTACGGTTTTTGCATAAATAAGTGTTGACACTTAAATTTTACCATTTTATTTAGGATTTAATCATGTACAAAATTATGAATTAGTTGCTAAAAAAAGAAAAAGAAAAAGTAAAGAGTAAAATAAATAACTTTCATTAAAATGCATTGTGTATGTTTTCATTAAAATCCATTACGCGTAGACATTAGGAACATTTATATAACTATCACTAATTGTTAAATCTAATTTTTGAAAAAATATTATTTTAAAAAAATGAAATTAAAAAAGAAAAAGAAAAAAAGAGAGGATCGGGCTAGGCTATGTCCTTTTTTGTTCAACTCTCCTCTGGATGGTTTTTTCACCTAGGCCCAAGCCCAGCCTCACTTTTCTCCCCAAGCCCGGCCCCTCTCTTTCCTCTCTTCCTCACGCCCTCATGCCGGTCTTACTTTGGCAAAAAAGAAACTTACAAACCAGAGGGGTAGAGGATCGTGAGCGAGATGGCAGCATGATCTGTGGGTCGGGGCTAGGCCGGCTAGCAAGCTGGCGATGACAGAAGCTATGCGCCCTGGCCAGTGGCCCTCAAAAGAGGGAGAAGATGAACGAGAGAAAGGGGGTTTTCTTTGGTTCAAGCGAAGGACAAAGAGCTGGATAGAGTTTGAGCGAGTAAGAGGGAGCTGGGGAGAGGTTTGAGCCTGCCAAAGGGAGGGGTGAGATTGAGAGAGCGTTGCCATCGTTTGCCTATTGCCCACCATTCGAACCAGGTAGATCCTCCAAACCACAGTGCGTTGTTTTGAGAGGTGTCGGGATGGAGCTCACAACCGACTAGTTCACGTGAGCTCCGATCCTACCGATCTTTCATGGATGTCTCGATGTTCATTGGCATGTTCGGTTAGGAACTAGGCTCGCGTTTGAGTCTTGGTCGAGGTAAAAATCTATTGTTTCTTTAGTGCACGCTATATGCTTGATGAAATGGCCAAGCTAGATACCCATATTTGGTCTTTGTATTTGACGCTAGCTGTTATTTTGTTTGCATTGAGCATAATCAATTGTTTCCGCTACAAAGTCGAACCTTACTCGCAGAATTTGGTATAATTTTGTGTCTCCAATAAATGTGGAACTTCCATTTAGCTGATGCCCTTTGCGTGTTCGACGAAATGTGTAACCAAAATACCTACATCCATTCTTAGTCCTCCCTACGTTCTCGGATCCTTGGCTTGTCAAATGAGTTTTAATAAGTCCTCGTTGCTACCTTATGTTTCATATGTTCGTGTTTGAACGTTTTCGTATGTATGGCATCTTTTCGGTTAAGCATTCCTTGACTAGTGATTTTGAAAAAAGGTGTTTGTGACCGTGAACGGTAGTTGCAAGGTAGACGGGCGTAGTTTGCAAGAGGCTTAAATCATTTTAATTAAGCTTAGATTCTTTTAGTGCTTGGATTTTTTATTTTTATTTTTGGCCATCAAAGAAGCAAGGTTGATGTTTTGGTTTTCTGTTGACCTTCGGCTTCATTGAAGTAGGGGTGAGAGCCTGAGGACGATGCTGGGTTGAAGGTAGGGGTCAGCATGGTCTAGGTTGGGCCAATCCGCCTCCTAACCCTAAGACCAACCCGCATAGTGCTGGCCCTCAATTTTTGGGATTGATGACCGATTTATTGAGCTTGGGACCGAGGACCAGACCGATCCAATGGGTTTGGTCTGATTCCAATGTCAACCCGGGACCAATCGATAATTTTTTATTTCATTTTTTGTACTCCTAAAAAAAGTGATTGAGGACCGAACTGACCCATTGGGTTCGGTTCAGTTTCACGGTCAACCTAGGATCAACCAATAATTTTTTATTTCATTTTTTATACTCCTTAAAAAAGCAATTGAGAATCGAGCCGACCCAATGAGTTCGGTTCGGTTTGAGTTAACCCAAGATCAACCAATAATTTTTAATTTCATTTTTTGTACTCCTTAAAAAGGAAACCGAGAACCATACCAACCCAATGGGTTCGATGATTAGTGAGGTCACTTAAGAAAGGCAAGTGATGAGGGTCAAGTGATGTGAGCATTGAACAGAATGAGTATCGAATGTCGAGTGGGAAGTAACAAGCCAAGCGAGCATCAAGCGTCAAGTGGCACGAGTGACCCAAAGCGACCGAGGTGAGTATCAAGTGATGAGCCGAGGAGTTGTTTCTTTCGATTTTGGCAAATTGAAGACTAAGGGTGCGTTTAGTAACGATTCTGTTCTGGGAGTAGATTCGATTAGAAATGATTATTTTTATTACATTTTAAGGAACGATTCTAAGCATTTTAAGCCGTTTGGTAATCTGTCCAAAATTTCTGATTCTGGAATAGAATTGCGTTTACTACCGTGCTCATTAATTATGTTCCAAATCAATTTCTTTTAATTTTTAAATAATTTTTTTTCCTTTTTCTCATCATCTTCTTCTTTTTGTGGCTGGTTGCCGGATCGGCGACCGGCCACACGAGGGCCGGCCCTCGTCGGCGAGCCTCGCCAGCGGCTGGGCGAGGCTCACCTAGCCCCACCGAGGACCTACCCAGGGCGAGCCTCGCTTGGCCACCGGTGGGGCTGGGCGTCGCGAGGCTTGCCCAACCTCGGCGAGGCTCGGCCTCCTAGATCCGGCTTGGCCGAGCCTCGCCGGTGGCCGGCAAGCCTTGCTTTGGGGGCGGGCGAGGCCCACCTGCCACCGGCGAGGCTCGCCTCGCCGGATCTGGGGAGGCCGAGCCTCGCGGTGGCTAGGCAAGCCTCCGGTGGGCTGGGCTTGCCTCCGGCGAGCTCGCCGGACCTCGCCCTAGATTGGCAAGCCTCGGCGAGCTCGCCGAACCGGCGGCTGGCTGCGGTGGCGGGCGGCGAGCGGTGGTGGGCGGTGGTGGACAAAGTGGTCGCGAGATGACCGAAGGAAAGAAGAAGAGTTCTTGATTTTGATTCTCGAATTCGTTCTCGGAACAAGAATCAATTTTTTTTTTTGTTCTTGATTCTATTCCTAATCTGTTCCTGGGAACAAAATTTTTACCAAACACGATTCTAGGCCCAAACTAATTCTGGGAACAAAGAATCAGAATTTGGCCCTGTTTGGATGGTTACCAAACGGGGCCTAAGAGAACAAATAAGACAGACGATAACGAGTGCTAGAGGATGATGTCATAATGAGTTGTTTATGCCTTTTTGGACATCATGGGGACTTTTCACAAAAACATTTTCCTCATTGGTAAATTATGACTATTGACACCATAAAAGACATTAAAAATTTAAGTTATTAAAGAACAATGTAAAATTACTTGTACTCCTTACTAAAAAGTGGTTTAATATTATTGATGCCGTTTATTTTAAGATTTTCTCTATATAAAAATTATAAATAATATATATATATATATATATATATATATATATATATATATATATATATATATATATATAGTCGGGGTTGGTCTAGGTTAGACCAACCCGTAACTCTAGGGGACCAAGGACCAACCCGCACGGTGTTGGTCCATGAATTCTAGGACTAAGGACCAACCCAATCTCCTTGGGAACTGGACCAAGACCGATAGAATTGGGCCGATCCAGGGTCAACTCTAGATCGATGCTCATTCCTAGTTAAAGGCGTGTAGGGGAGAAGGGACGAAGTGAAAAAAAAAAAGAATAAAAAATAAAAAAAAAAGCAAAAAAGCAAAACCGAAAAAAAAAAGAAAACTATAAAATGGAAAAAGTTGGCTTTGGGAAGGATAGTTGAGTAGAAGGTGCAGGGCAAAGGATAGAGTGAGGAAAAGACAAAAGAGAAAAAGAAATCATTAAAAAATTATAAAAATGAAAAAAAAAAAATGAAATATTTCTTTCTTTTTTAATCCAATTGGGTTGGATCCGGGTTTGGGTCGGGGTCAATGGGCTGGATTGGGTTTACTTAGTCCAAACCCGTTTTCCTGAATATAATAATATAAAATATTAAAAATTTAAAAAAATTCAAAAAAATTTCAAGAAAACTAAAAAAATTTCGAAAAATAATAAAAATTCAAAAATATTTTCCGAAAATTCAACAACTCTCAAAGAACATTAAAAATTCAAAAAAAAAAAAAAATTCCAAAATCGATTTTTTTAAAATTAATTAAAAAATAAAAAATTAGAAAATTAAGTAAAACTAAAAAGTTTCATAAGATTCCGAAATTCAAAAAGTCTAAACATTTCAGTAGTAATTAGAAAGATAACAAAAAATAAAATTAAAATGATTAAAAACCCAAAATGATTTGGAAAATTCGAAAATTCAATTTTTCCGACAAGTCTAAAAAATTCTAAAAAAAATCTTCAAAAAGGTTCAAATTAGTCTCTTGGGTTATTTTCTCCTTAAAAATGGAAGTCTTTTAATTTAAAATCCTACTCAAGGTTGACCAAGCCATTATGGCTCTACCTTAAGGTTTTAGTTGTCCTTAAAGAGGAATACCCTTGATTGTGCAATTTTGATACATTGGTTTTGGTTCCCCTTTAGTCTAGTTGGGATTCACATTTATCTTTTCCTTAGAGTTAAATTTTTGCTATCTTGTGAAATGTATTTAATGTATCCCTTGGTTGTTAATCGTTGCATTAATGATTGTGCATTCGTATGATCACTTCACATATTAGTGGATATGTATAAATCAATCTAGATTGCTTGACAAAAATGTCATCTTTTTGAAATGAACAAGATTAGGTATCGAAAGAGTACTAATTGATTAATTAGTGTAATTAAGTCTCAAAACCTAAATTTTCTGGTTGCGTAGGAAGTGAGGTATACTTTCATACTTCACTTGATTTCTAGCCGATCTCAATAGGCTAGTGAAGAATATTTATTATAAAATTCCTATGAATCCTCCAATGTCACACGAGGTATGGGTTTGGGAGAACCTGTGCCTAATCATGGGCCATAGGTCCATCTTTTAGGTAATGCCCCTAAACCTATTCCCTTCCCCGAGGGGTAGGTTGTGACAATAAGCCATTTGCAAATTGCATGTACAAGTTTGATTATCATTGCTTCAATTAGGTCTTTGAATTGCACAACATTTGCCATGGTTTTTATTCTTGTACCCGTGTGAATTTTTTTTTCTTAGTCTTCTTGGTTTTCTTGAACTGTAATTATTTGATTAGAGTTCCATCATCACTGGCTTCACCTAATTATTGTTTTTCGATGAAAATAGTTGTCGCAACTTACCCTTAGAGGGAGAGAATAGGTTTAGGGGTATTGCCTAAAGGACGGGCCTATGGTCCATGATTAGGTGAGGGTTCTCCCAGGTCCATACCTCGTGTGACATTGAGGTATTCTTAATAATTTCGCAAAAAGGAGTTGCTACTAGCCTATTGGTGTTGGCTAGAAACCAAGTGAGGCATAAGAGTATGCCACACTTCCTACGCAATCAAAGAATCTAGGATTGGGGACTTGATTACACTAATTGACCAACTAGTGCCCTTTCGGTACCAAATCTTGTTCATTTTAGAAGAAGAGATTTTTGTCAAGTAGTTTGGATTGATTTTATACCTATCAACTAACATGTGAGGTGATCATACAGGTACGCAATCATTATAGTAACAATCATAGCTGCCAAAATCCTAATTGCAGTAAAATTGAGCACATGCAATTAGACGTTCGCAAACGTAATCAAATATGCAAATTAAACATGCAATATAATTAATGTGCAAGCAAATAAATGTCTAATTACACTAAGAAAGTAAGACATGGAAATTTCTAAACAAATCCTGCAATTTTTAGATTTTAGATTTTTTTTTAATTCTTATTTTCGGATTTCTTTTTTTTGCGCGGGGCGGGTCAAGTTCGGTTTAACCCGACTCAGGTCTGACCTAGTTGGAGTGGGTCAGGTCCGGTTTGAACGAACCCGAGTTCGGCCCGCTTGGGGACGAGTTGGTCAGCTCGCCCGAATGGGTCCAACCCCTCTTTGCAAACGAGAAGGGCCTCCCCCTTGTAGACCCACTGCCCAAGTCAGCTCTGGGCTGTTGGCCTGTGGGAGAAAGGGTCTGAGCGGACCAGAGAGATTTAGCCTAGCTCGGCCCACGACCCCTGCCCCGTGATTCTTCAATTATGGTAGGGGACAATGATAGTGAGCGATAGGGGCGACTCCTCCAACCGGGGCCACAACGGTGCCGCCCCGGTCAGGTGGGGCACAACCTGGCCTCTAGGCAAATGGCGGCAGCCCTCCGGTGGCCTAGAAGTCTAAACTGGGCTCCACGTTGAGGAGTTGGGGAGGAATTCATTCGGGCATTTCAGCGGGCAAACGGTGTGTGCAGCGGACCCGAGGGGTTTCAGCTTGGCCGAGGCTTGAGCACCAGTCACAAACCTCAGGGAGACATGCCAGGACACCAAAGATAGTAGTGGAGGACAGGTGGTGGCTGAAGCTCGCCTGAACTAGTTAGGAGGAGCTCCGACCGGCTTGAATAAAAAAAAATTCACGTAAGGTGCTCAACGAAATGCCTACCTGCATTTTGGGAGAGATAACAGCAGATGGCGTTGGTTGAGCAGCTCGCTGATGAAAGTAGGGCATCTCGGTGAGTCTCTTCCTGCTTAGCTTCTTGCTCCGGCCTTGTCCGCCTTCTATTCCTCTTGTTACGCTCTCTCTCCCTCTCGGTTCTCTCTTTGTTCTTTGTTTTGTTTTATTTATTTATTTATTTATTTGTTTTGTTCCGTTTCCCCTCTGTTCCCCCGTTCTCTCTCTTCTCTCCCTTTTGGCCCGTTCGGCTCGCGCGCGTGTCCTTAGCTGACCAACCATCTCTTCGCCGGCTTGCTCTAACTCGTGGATCGCGTTGCCCACTTGTTTGCAACATGATCCTGCCTTCCCTTGTAGCTCCTTTATGCCCCAAGCGGCTCTTTTCTGCTTCGTTGGTTTCCCACGCAGAAGACAGCTGAAGGAGGAAGAAAGGTAGAGGCGTGGGCCAGGCCGAAGGAAGGAAGAGGTTGGGCCGCGCGAGGGAAAAGAAAAAAAAAGGAAGGCTAGGCCGTGCAATAGGGAAAGAGAAGGAAGGGGGCAGGTTGGGCCAAGGCTAGATCTAGCCCGACTCGACCCTTAAGGCCCTTTTTTTTTGATAAAATGAATTTTGATTTTTTAAAATTTTTTTATATGTGTTTATAAATACAAATTAGGTGTCAACAGTTGCCCTTTTTCGAATGTAGCCTCGAAGAGGTTGCAATTAAAGACAGAAGACATCTAAATTATTTTAGCGGTAGAGAGACCCTAGGTGCATAGGCACGTATTGGGTCGATGGAAAGGACTCATAACTATAGAAGCACGTTTTGTCAATAAAAGGAAGAAAGACCCCGGGCTACAGAAGCACACTGTGTCATAAGAAGAAAGAAAGACTTCGAGCTACAAAAGCACACCGTATCATAAGAAGAAAGAAAGACCCCGAGCTACAGAAGCATGTCGTGTCATAAGAAGAAGGAGAGATCCTGAGCTACAGAAGTACGTCGTGTCATAAGAAGAAGGAGAGACCCCGGGCTACAGAAGCACGCTGCGTCATAGGAAGAAGGAGAAACCCCGGGTTACAAAAGCACGCCGCGTCATAAGAAGAAAGAGAGACCGCGGGCTACAGAAGCACGCCTTGTCATAAGAAGAAAGAGAGACCCCAAGCTACAGAAGCACGTTGTGTCATAGGAAGAAAGAGAGACCCCGAGCTGTAGAAGTACGCCGTGTCATAAGAAGAAAGAGAGACTCCATGCTACAAAAGCATGCTGTGTCATATGAAGAAAGAGAGACTCTGAGCTACAAAAGCACGCTGTGTCATTAGAAGAATGAGGACTCTGGGCTACAGAAGTACGACATGTCATAAGAAGAAAGAGAGACTCTAGGCTATAAAAGCATGCCGTGTCATAAGAAGAAATAAGACCCTAGGCTATAGAAGCACACCGTATCATAAGAAAAGAGAAAAACCCTAGGTTATAGAAGCACACCGTGTCATAAGAAGAAAGAAGAGACCCCGGGCTACAGAAGCACACTGTGTCATAAGAAGAAGGGAAGACTCTGAGCTACAGAAGCACATTGTGTCATAAGAAGAAGGAGAGACTCCAAGTTACAGAAGCACACTGTGTCATAAGAAGAAAGAGAGACCTCGGGCTATAAAAGCACGCCGTGTCATAAGAAGAAAGATAAACTTCGGGCTACAAAAGCATGCTATGTCATAGGAAGAAAGAGAGACTTTGGGCTACAAAAGTACATTGTGTCATAAGAAGAAGGACGACTCTGGGCTATAGAAGTATGCCGTGTCATAAGAAGAAAGAGACACTTCGGGCTACAAAAACACCCGTGTCATAAAAACAATGAAAGACTCCAGGCTACAAAAGCACACCATATCATAAGAAGAGAGAAGAGGCCCCGGGCGTGTAACAACGAGTTTCGACCGGGCTAAAAATATATGGTTTGAGGAAAACCTATGAACCTTTATAGATGAAATGGTTTAAGGTTGACCATGAATCTTGTATGGTGACATGGTTTGAGGCTGACCATGAATCTTTGGTTTTTGGGGAAGCATTTGCCAACCCCTTGAAAACTGCATGGCTTCATTGGGGAATCTTGTCAAACTCAACTTGAGCAAATGTCATTAGGGAAGTCATCAAGAGACGTATCGGCAATTTTGCAGTATTAATAGAACAAGCTAATCAAACTAAGTCTTACTGCTTTAACAAAACATTCGATGTCAATTAGTATTATGTGGCCCAGAACTGTCATCTTACTCAAGCATGCCAAACTAGAGCTTCTTAGTTAGAAAGGGTTTCTCACATACTCTTGATAAAATGGCTGCTTGATCCTATCCATTCACGTGTGAAGTAACTAATTGTTGAGGGTATCTCACATAACCTATATCAAAGGCTTTTAGAAATATTCGCGATGAGTACAATCTAATCGATCAAAAAGGTCTTTTGAAAGGACCGCAATATAAGTTTGGTCATGGGTTTACACAAATGAATTATTGCTTTGAGGCCAATAAAAGAATATTTGTCGCTATCTTCATCGGGTTTACAAGTCGAGAACTTGGAAGATAAGACAAGATAAAATTGCTTCGACTCCTTTAAGTTGTAGGTTTTTTGTGGCATTCTCATTTTCACTCGAACCATTCCAATCATAAGAGACTTCGGAAGAGAGTTATAATGTTGGCTTAGGAGAGGCTCGAAAGGCTTAAAATTTTCAAGGGGGTTTTTATGAGTTGGTGATCATCATGGCATTGTGACTAGGTCACTTAATCTTTCAAAATCATTTGGCTTTTGAAACATAGCACATCTCGAAAGTCCCTTGACTAATCATTTCTGCATGGGAGCTTTGCTCCTTTCTCTAATTGCCTTTGCTCTTGCGATGATTTTTGTGTGTAGGCACTTGGACTTTGATAATTTTTCTTTCACATAAGATGCAGCCTTTTGGCTCTTTTTCTTGATGGGCATTGGCCTTACTTTTATCATGCACATTGCTTTTTCATGCCCCCTAATTTTGTCGAACTTTTTGTTCTTTGAACTTTTGGAGCTCTTATAACTTTCGAGATGCTTTTCACGTTTTCTCGTAAATGTCAATTGTATGTGGTTAATTCTTATGCCTTGCCCCAGTGAAGGGAGATGATCACCACTTGAGATTCAGAAATGAACAATCAGGGCAAAATTGGTTAAAGCAATGGGTATCGGTGTTTGGGTAGAGAAAAAAATGTTCTTCTTCACCTTGGGATGAGTCAAGCTCTGATGAGAATTCCTCTGAAGCTATCATTAGAAGATTGATGCAAGTGAAAGTAATAGAATCTTTCTCAATTCTTCGCTCTACAACACGATCATAACCTCCTATGTTGCCCCAATGTAGGGTGGTTCTCGACAGGAGTACTTTGAAGGATCATCTTTATTCAGCCTAAAGGGGTAGCAAGAGATTAGTGCAATGCTTAGGATTGATGAAGGAAATGTCTTTATCATTTTATCTTTGCGCTCAATGCGAATGAATCATTTATCCTAAGAGAATGTCACTTTTCACTCAACTCTCAAAAGTGTTTGAAGGACGTGTTTGGAAATGGTTTACCTTTCTTCATCCTATGCACTTCTTGTTTGGCATGGTTAACGTTTCACCTTTCACTCTGCTGAGATCATTTGAGTAGATCAATCTTCATAGGAAAATTTGATTCAAAATGAAAACCCCACAAAACAAGAAAACAATTTTGAGATAAAAAGGATGTTCAAAAAGTTTGTAGAAAGTTTTTTTTTCTCAATTATTCATTTTTGTGCTTGTCTCTAGGAAAGCGCAAAAGGTTCTTTTTGTAATGAAAATTCTCTATTTTTGTTTTCATTCAATTTTGAGAAGAAGAGTACTTACATTATTACCATTAAAGAATGTGAAGAATGTGAAAGAATATGTTAGTGCAAAAATCTTTAGGGATTGAAATGTTGGAAACGATACATTATTACCATTCACTCACTTTTATCCTTTGAGTGCTAACATTTCTTGGATTCACCCTCGTGGATACTTGGTAACTTAACAATACCCTTCACTTGCATTTACCTTTAAGTGTTTGATATCTTCTTTGAAAGGAGATGGAATGCTCCCTGTTTCCACATTTGAGGATATTGTTCCTTAGATGCTTTGCCCATTTATTGCCTGCAAAGAAAAGATTGGACATGTTACTTCCTCGCTCGATTGGGAATCATTTAGAAATTATATACATCCATTTACACCAAAATGGACAGTCAGGTCTTAGCATGATTCCTTGATGGAACCATTGCTTCTACGATCAAGATGCAACATTTTCCCCCATTTATCACCCTATAAGAAGACGAGATGAAATGGGTTATCTCCATATTTAATTATGTTCAATTGAGGAATGATACATCATTTCTTGATGAATTTGACAATGTTGTTCCAGCACACTTCATGGTGGGAGAAGGAGAGATTTTTCTCTAAATCAAACGTTGCTCTCGCACTCTTTATTTGGCAAACCTTTGTTTTGTTTGAGTCTATCCTGTACCAAAGAAAATGATGTCATTTTTTATGCTAAAGAGAATCAACATCTCAAGGTATCTCTTACGGAGGAAGGGATGATATTGCTCATCTATTTCATCATTTGAATATTTCTTTGCTTAAGATGAACATGACTTAATAATGCTCCATTGCGTTTGTTGGAATGTTACAAAACTTGGTACTCTTAATGTCTCATTGACAATGAAAAGAAAGTCATGTCAGAAACGGTATCAGAAATGGATAATTGGAATCGATACAATTTACTCTTCCTTTGAATTCGCCTTTTTGGATACTTGGCAACTCCCTTCATTTGTCTCATCATGCAAAGTGAACGAGATCGATGGCTATTTTGGCACCTAAGGCATTTGCGTCATTTCCTCCAAATAAAGAAACTTCCTAGAACAAAATTTAACTTCGTTCCGCCTCTATGGAAGATTGGTGCCAATGAAGCCTCGATGCATGCTTGCTCCTCAAGTTCTAAGAGCCTACACTTTTATCTTTTTAAAAGGGGCATATGCCAATCTCAAATAGACTCCTCATTCTACTTGAGAAAGCGATCACATGAAGAAAGGGCCTTAAGCAAGCTTTCTTGATATTCATTTTCAAAACATTTTGAAGATAGACGTAAAGGTTTGTTTGAATCACTTATGAGTTTGTTTTCAAAAGGATGATTTTCCTAAAATTGAATTTCATCATTAAAAAAATGCGAGTCGCATGATTTACAAAAGCATCAATTGGATTAACAATCAAAACCCAAAATGGAAAACATGATTCTTAACAAGAATAAAAACAATGATAAAATACAAGAAACTCTTGTATAGATAAGAGTAAAAAACAACTCTTAACTCTAGAATTCACTTTTCTATGTGGTCAAACATGAGAATGTCAACGAGCATCATGCATAACCTGCAAAAAAGATGACAACATCGGTATGTGAATGAGAAAATAATCTCTCAATGAGGTTGCTTCTAACAACAAAATCGAGTCGATGGCACATGCCCCCATAATGCTTATTACGGGGTTTTAGTATTTCGCCAAAATTTTATCATAAGAGAAGACATCATTAAAAAAATTGACCGACGGCTATCAATCAAATGTCGACTCCATTCCAAAAGTTTCATATGCAAAAGTGACATTGATTTTTTAAAAATTGATTTATGATTTTACTCCTACAAAAATGAAGTGACTTTTGTTTTGAGAAATCTATATACAAAATATTATATGAATTTCAATCCCAGAATGTGAGAAAGAAAATTTTGATCAAAAATATGATCTCAATTTTTGTGCCCCAAAATATAATCTTGATTTGAAAAAAAACAAAAAGTGGTTTTGAGCCCATAATTGAAAATTTAGACAAAGTCATATGTTTAGTGGGGCTAAATCAAAGTGTTTAGAACTTGCATTCAATATTCACTTATCAAGAGTGATTGCCAACTTTTTCAATTAAAAGCCTACATAACTCAGGATATCCGATTGGTCTCCGTGAATTTCTAAATGAAAATTCAATTAAGAAAAACAAATAAAAAGAAGAATGATACTTACAATAGGGGGCAACTTTTCTCTATGTTTTTTTTCTTTTTCATTACATAGATAAGCACATGAGATGTGGTTCAATTTCTACTCTATACGGCTCAAAATGGAGCCATAAGATCACCGGATTGAACCAACAAGATAGTGGCTAGGTCATGTTACCCATGACTCCGACTTTGTCAAAGAATGGACCTATGTCGCATGGTTGCAAACTAGGGCAGGGACCTTTGGCATTCGGAAGGAAATTTCAGGGTTAAGATAGGCAACTTATACTACATGGTTGTAGTTAGAGTGGTATCCACCTCAACACCATCCTAAGTAATCCTATACGACCTAGGTCCAGCAACAGGTAGTATGTCATGATATAGTGCAATGTAGGGAATGCGGGCATGACAATTTATAAGCAAGCATCACTTCATAATTTCAAAACATAAATATTCATTCCCAACTCCACACTTGCAAGACAAAGGGTTAACAAGCACTCCTCCCCTTATAACTTCCAACTACAAAAACATTTAACACTCGCATTAGGGACATACCCGATATCTTTGCTGCCAAACAGAAATATTTTTTGAACAAGATAGATTTAGGCCTAAGTCTTTTAAAGTTTAAACCAGTCCCCAGTGGAGTCGCCAAGTTGTCGTTACCTACCCTCGAAGGGAGGAAACGAGTTTGGGGGTATTGTCTAAAGGACGGGCTTATGGTCCATGATTAGGCGCGGGTTCTCCTAGGCCCATACCTCACGTGACATTAAGGTATTCTAAAGAATTTCGCAAAAAGGAGTTGCCACTAGCCTATTGAGGTCTGCTAGAAACCAAATGGGGCATGAGAGTATGCCACACTTCCTACACAACTAGAGAATCTAGGATCAGGGACTTGATTACATTAATTAATCAACTAGTGCCCTTTCGGTACCTAAACTTGTTCATTTTAGAAGAAGAGATATATATATATATATATATATATATATATATATATATATATATATATATTTTTCAGGCAGTTTAGATTGATTTTATACTTGTCTATTAACATGTGAGGTGATCATGCAGTACGCAATCATTATAGTAACAATCATAGCTGCCAAAATCCTAATTGCAGTAAAATTGAGCACATGCAATTAGACGTTCGCAATCGTAATGAAATATGTGAATTAAACACGCGATATAATCAATGTGCAAGCAAATAAATGTCTAGTTACATTAAGAAAGTAAGACATGGAAATTTCTAAACAAACCCTGCAATTTTTAGATTTTCAAAAATTTTTAATTTTATTTTTTAAAATATATTTTTATATTTTTTTTGGGGTATGATCTAACCCGGTCGAAGTGGATTGGGTCCGGTTTGAACATACCCGGGTTCGACTCACTTGGGGGCAGGTCAGTTAGCTCACTCGAATGGGCCTAGCCCCTCTTTGCAAACGAGAAGGGCCTCCCCCCCGCAAGCCCACAACCCAAGTAAGCTTTGGGCTATTAGCCTACGGGAGAAAGGGGCCAAGCGAGCCAAAGAGATTTGGCCTAATCGGCCTATGACCCTTGCTCTACAATTCTTCAATCGTGGTAGGGGTCGGCGACAGTGAGCGATAAGGGTGGCTCCTTCGGCCGGGGCCGCGACAGTGCCACCCCGATTAGGCGGGGCGTTGCTCGGCCTCTAGGCAAATGGCGATGGCCCTCCAGTGGCCCAAAAGTCTAAACCGGGCTCCACACGGAGGAGTTGGGAAGGAAGAGTCATTTGGGCATTTCGGCGAGCGGGTGACATGCACTGTGAATTCGAGGGGTTTCGACTTGGCTGAGGCTCGAGCACCGGTCACAAACCTCAGGAAGACATGCCAAAACACCAAAGATAGTAGTGGAGGATAGGTGGTGGCTAGAGCTTGCTCGAACTGGTCGGGAGGAGCTCTAGCTGGCTTGAATAGAAAAAACACACATAAGGTGCTCGACGAAATGCCTACCTATGTTTCGAGAGAGATAGCAGTAGACAGCGTTGGTCGAGTGGCTCGTTGGCGGTAGTAGGGCGTCTCAATGAGTCTCTTCTTGCCTAGCTTCCTCCTCTAGCCTTGTTCGCCTTCTCTTCCTCTTGTTACGCTCTCTCTCCCTCTCGATTCTCTCTCTGTTCTTTGTTTTGTTTTGTTTTTTTCCTATTTCCCCTCTGTTCCCTTGTTCTCTGTCTTCTCTCCCTTTTTTCCAGTTCGACTTGCGCGCGTGGCCTCAATCGACCAACTAGCTCTCTGTCGGCCTGCTCTAACCCGTGGATCGCACTGCCCGCTTGCCTACCACGAGATCCTGCTATCCCTTGCTACAGCTCCTTTCTTCCTTGGGCGGCTCCTTTCTACTTCGTTGGTTTCCCATGTGGAAGACAGCTGAAGGAGGAAGAAAGGTAGGGACGCAGGCTGGGCTAAAGGGAGGAAGAGGCTGGGCCGCGCGAGGGGAAAGAGAAAAGGAAGGTTGGGTTGTGTGATGGGGGAAAGAAAAGGAAGGGGGCGAGGCCGGGCGAAGGCTGGATTCGGCCCGACCCAACCCCTAAGGCCTTTTTTTTTTTTTTTTTTTTCAAAAATATAAATTTTGATTTGTTTTAAAAGTTTTTATATGTGCTTGAAAATACATATTAGGTGTCAACAATAGTGTGGAAAAATGTCAAAATAGTCCTAATCTATTACATTTTTGAAAGTTCATCATAAACTTTTAAATTATGTCAATTGAATCCCAAACATTTTCTCGTGTTGCCAATTGAGTTCCTCTGGCCAATTTTCGATAAAAATTGCTGACGTAAACGCCAACCATCCTCCATGACACAATATGCATTGATGTGGAAATTTTTAATTAATTTTTTTTTTAATCCTAGGGTAGCAAGATTGCCAACCAACCCTCCTTTGGTATGGGGAACATTGCATAAAGCGAATGTCACATAATTTCATGTTAGTGATAGAGGCGACAAGCCTATGTTGAGGACTCTAAAGGAGAAGAAGAGTTCCTAGACAGGCCTGTTCATGGAGGCCATCGAAATGGGGGATATTGATGAGACCCTGAGTACTATCAACTTAAGGTTGACCTTCCAACCTTCAATGGCAATTTGACTATTGAGTACTTTTTAGATTGGCTTTGGGAAGTTGAGAAATTCTTCGATGTCATGGAGATTGAAGAGGATCGCCAAATAAAATTGGTGGCATACAGATTGAAGGGCGGCACCTCAGTGTGGTGGGAGCAAACACAACTGACCCGATGTCAATAAGGAAAAGGTCCCATCTGAACGTAGAATCGGATAGAGGAACTGTTGAAGGTTCGGTTCTTCCCAACCGATTATAAATAATTATTATTTCAGCAATTTCAGAATTTTAAGTAGCTAAGCTGATCAATCCAAGCTTACATGGAGGAGTTTCTCCAACTTTCTGCTCATAACAACTTGACTGAGTTACCACCAAATACATTAATGGCTTGCAGCTTAATATTCAATACCGTGATTCACTACATCATTTGTTCTTCATCAAGCATGATGATGATGTACACGAAGATGGTTGGGTTGATGAGGAAGAAGTGGAGGATGAAGAGGGCGAGCATGTCAATTGTGTTATTAGTCGACTATTGCTTGCCTCGCAAAGAGAGGACACACTATGGAATAGTCTTTTCCGTGCCTGTTGTACCGTCAACGACAAAGTCTGTGATGTCATCATTGATAGTGGAAGTTGTGAGAACATAGTGTCCAAAGCCCTGATGGACCATTTACAACTAAAGATAGAGTCACATCCCTCCCCTTATACAATTGTGTGGATTCGTAAAGCGGCCGAACTCAAGGTGACGCAAGTATGTCATTTACCTATTTCAATTGGAAAGTCCTATAAGGACACTATTATTTGTGATGTAATAGAGATGTATGCATGCCATGTCCTGTGGAGACAACCATGGTAGTACAATGTTGATATCACCCACAAGGCTCAAGAGAATACCTACTCTTTTGTGTGGAAAAAGATGAAGATTACTTTGAAGCCAATGAGGAACATTCCCAAGGTCCTAAAGAAGCAAAGTGCAAGGATTATGCTTAATGTCCGAAAACATGAGGGCATGTACATGATTATGGAGAAAGACAATCAACAAGCTATTATTCACATTCCTAAGGATCTTCAGCCCTTGTTGAAAGCATTTAGTGGCGTTATCTCAGATGATCTATGATATTGCTAGTACGAGTACCTAGAGGGGGGGTGAATAGGTATACAAAGATTTTTCTTGATAATTTCTGTATACTTGCACAATACTTAGATAGTTGAAGGATTAGCGAAAAGTAATAGTCAACGTAAGACTAAGTAAGGAAAGAGAGAATTAAACACGCGGTTTATAGTGGTTCGGCTTGATTCAAGCCTACGTCCACTCTTTTCGCACCGACAGCCAATTTGGCTGGATTCCACTATGAACAAAGAGATGTTACAGTGTTGATCTTCCTTGATTTCTCGGTGTAGATGATCTACCACACTCGCTCAAGGTATCACCAAGCATAGACACTCTCTATGTATACAATTTCGCTCGACTTTGTATCGACTAATAATCAAGGTGCTTCGACTGGAATTTTTCTATCAATCATATTCTTAAACAACTAGAACGTCTTCCTTTTTATACTCCTTTATGCCATCATACCGTTGGCACTTACCAAAGGAATTCCTCCAATCTACCCGTTGGACGGAATCAATCAAGAAGATCATTCGAGCTATAAAAGGAACTGACGATAGCCCATCAATCTGTTCGCCCATACAATCGGGATCTTGGTTTCCAAGAATAGAACATTCCAAGAATACTTCGTCGACCATCGGATCTTCAATTGATCTAGATACGAACAAAATCCGTTATATTTATCCAACCAAAAGATCTTCTCCAGATGATAGGATTAAATCCTCAACCATATACTTCGGCTCTAGATTTCCTTCGTCACTGGATCATAAAGACTGTCAATGAGAATAGTCTTGAGTCTTGAGTCTTAAGTCTCGAATCTTGAGTCTTGAATATTGAGTCTCGGTGGTCGAAAGTCTTCGAGACTTTAAACTAGACGATCTGCAGATACCCGAGACTAGATCGAAGGAAACGTTTTGTCGGCTTCAAAATATTCGAACGATTTCTCCAACAATCTCCCCCTTTTTGATGGTGACAAAACTTTCCCGTAGATTTGAACCACTTTGACCTGCAAAAACATTTCTCAAGCAATATGGCAATCTCATAAAGATTAACAAAGCAACCAGACTCGCATCCACAAAAATTGGTTAGTCTTTCATGAGTAATACCATATAACAACACTTGATATAAATGCAAACAGTCAAGCATTAAAATCCACAACCAATTCAGTCAAGTTCAAGTTCACACCCAAGATTGCTCAAGTCATAAACAAACATATTAAAAAAAAAACTTAAAGTAAAAGAAAGTTGAAGAAAGTTGGTTGGTTGGTTCAAATTGCTTCTCCCCTTTTTGTCAACATTAAAAAGGTGAGAAAGAAGTCATGTCTCGCTTGGGAATGCGCATAATCTGAAATCTCCCATGGACTGGACTACTCCTTCTAGCCTCTTCAAGTCTTCCCTTAGTTGAGCTACCTCTTCTCCCTTGGCATTAGCTTGAAGTTGAAGAGCGAGGTCTTTCATTTTGTCCTCCAGGGGTGACTCAAGATGCTTGTCCAAAGATTCTTCATGGCTTGAATTTCACAGTCCGAGCATAGATTTGGCCACGCATTTCCGTAAGAATATCCATAATACGACGAAAATCTGCAGAATTGTCCGTCCGAGTACTTGCATTTGCTCTTTCCGATGGAGTGAATGCGACGATGGCGCTTCGTATAGTCTTGTAGATTTGGTGTTGACGTATTGTGTCCTTCTTCAGGCATTTGAGAAGCCTGAATTTCTTCTGGTCTTGCTGGAGATTGTCTTAGACCTTCACTATTGGCAGCATGAGGTGTGGACCTTTCTTGCTCGCCAACTCCCCCTGTCTCTAGGACATCAAGAGGGGAAGAGTGATGATCATGCTCTTCTGTATCTTGATTCTCCTTCTCTCCAGATTCAGCTGCAGACTTTTCTTGCTCTTATTCTCCTTCTTCTTCAGCTTCTTTCTCCTTCTCTCGCCGTGCTCTTCTTCTTCTCTGTTCTTGTCTTTCTCTTCTTCTTCTCTCTGTTTCTTTTGCTGTTCTGTTGATTGGGGAACAGAATGTCTTGTCCTTATCAAGGCAGTGATTGTGAGATCTTCCTCCTCATCTTTGTCCTCCAAGATGAGAGTTCTCTTCTTTTTGGATGGGGCACCAATGGCTTCCTTTCCCTTTCTCTTTGAAGCAGACGGAACTGGAGTCTTCACTCTGAATTTCTCCATTGCCTTAGAAAGTTCTTTCAGACGCATCTTCGTCAACATCTTTAAACCTACCACCATCTTATCGCACGGTCGAACACAAAGTGTGTGTGGCGGTTCAATATTCATGTGTCTCAAGATCTTGGTCACCGCACTGGTAAGGCAATTGTCCATTGTCTTTCGACATTGCTCGTACATGTGAAAGAGAATAGTGTGAGGAAGAGAGAATTTCTTTCCCGAGTTGATTGCGTACATCAATTTTGCTTCGAGTTAGACACATCGGTCTTTGATGTAGACTTGGGCCTAATACAATTGATCACAATTTTGTGCAACACAATATTGATGGCATGCATCCTTGAATAGATGATTTTTCCCTCGATATCTCTGTCTTCGACAAGGTCCATTGAGGCGCGAGCAACTGAGACTTTGATTGGTTGATAACGTCCTTGTTCAACTCTAATTATGTCCGCCAACATGTCCGCATCTAACACATAATCCTGATCTCGAACACTGAAAGATATTCTATTCGCATCGATAAAGCTAAGATTTGAATAGAAATATGCAGTCAGTTGTGCATATCCGTCCGTGGTGTCGGTGCAAAAACGTTCCGGTTGAAGCGGCATCGAACTTCTCTCTCAAGTTCACATTCACAAAGATCCAAGAAATCGAAATCGACACTTCTAGGGTTTATCACCCCTCGTTTCAACAATGAAAACAAATTTTCCTGTTCTTTCGATTTGAATAACTCCATCCTCTTTCCCTTCACCCTCGCAGCAACACCCATTCTTGGTTGAAAATCGGTGAACATTTTGTCATCGTCGTTCCCATCAGTCAAATTTGGGCCCGACATACGAGGGTCACTCGGAATATTCGCAAGCGCTTCCTCTCGCTTTACCCTTGGGAGCAATTCCCAAATCCTCCATTTTCTTCGAAAGATATACTCATTCCCATAATTCTTTTCTTTAAGAAAATCATCCACGTATTTCAACGGAGTCCCAATACTTTTCAAAGCACGGTAAAGTTTGTAAATATAAGAGGGTTTTTGGACTCTTACGGGATTTGCGTCCTCGATTATCTTTTCTTTCGGATGTTGACCCGCACCTTGTGGGGTAGAAGGCGTTGAGTGACGTCGTGGAGAATGAGTCGGGTTCGATGCTTTGACTCGATAATTCTTCCTCTTCGTGAGATCGAAGTGGGTAGGTCCCTCCTTCATCCTCTCCGTGGTCCCCGGTCGCGATTCTTGAAGACTTCCTCGAAGAAGACATCCTTCTTGTCGCTAAAAGATTTCTTTGCTTGCTTTCCCAAGAAAAGATGACAACTTTCTCGAGGATGAACTCGAAGTAGAAACCAGATTGAGAGGAGAATGCTTTTTAGGGTTTTGAAGATTGAAAGTAAAAACTGTATATATATAACTCAGTTTTGAAAAGGGGAAGTTCAATCGGTACAAGGAAAGTGTACGAATACCTCTTTTCGAAATCGATAACTGCCAAAATTAATCCTTTTGAAAAGACGAAGTTTTTCAATTTTCACGGAGACTACAAAATAACTGAACGAAGGATCATACCTTTTCGAGTTTAGATAAAATAACAACTTACAGTCTATAGTCATCAACGTCTGAGTCTGAGATATTTGAGCCTGAGAGATTTGAGTCTGACGATCATCAACTTTCTGAGTTTGAAGGTTGGAGAATCTCTAGACTTTAACTTCTTTGAGCTTCAAAATGTTGAGTCTGGAACGGATAAAATCAAATTGATTTTTCTCCAAGGGTTTTGTGAATATATCCGCTAGTTGACTTTTGAATCAACAAATTGAATCGAGATTTCTCCACTTTGAATATGATCTCTAATAAAGTGATGTCGAATTTCTATATGCTTTGCTCTTGAATGAAGAATTGGATTTTTGGTGAGATTGATTGCTCTGGTGTTGTCACATTTGATTTCTGTGCATGAGTCTTTAATCCTAAAGTCTTGTAGCTGTTGTTTTATCCATAGAATTTGCGAACAGCAGCTTCCAAGGGCTACATACTCGCTTCGTTGTTGAGAGAGCTACGGTGTTTTGTTTCCTTGAAAACCAAGACACTTTGTCCCCGTTCAAGCAACGGCAAGTTCCCGTACTCTTTCTATTGACTCTGACCCCGGCCAGATCTGCGTCGAATATCCCCCAAAGATTAAAGTCTCCCTTCTTAGGATACCAAAGACCCATGCTTGAAGATGAAGCAACGTATTTAATGATACGTTTTGCAGCGCTGAGATGGGATTCTCTAGGATCTGATTGAAACTTAGTCTGTCGTACCAAGCTCGAGGTGCTTGCTTTAGACCATACGGGGGCCTTTTTCGATCCCAAGACTAAGTCCGGCTTCTTTGGGTCTTCAAATCCAGGCGGTTGTTCCATATAAACTTCCTCTTGGATAAATCCATTTAGGAAAGCACTTTTGACATCAATTTGGAATAACTTGAAATTTTTGAAACAAGCAAACGCAAGTAATAGACGAATAGCTTCTAACCTTGCTACAGGAGCGTAAGTCTCATTATAGTCTATTCCTTCTTCTTGCGTGTATCCTTTGGCCACGAGTCTTGCTTTATTCCGTACGACTTTTCCCTTTTCGTTCATCTTATTTCTGAACACCCATTTGGCTCCAATAACAGTTTTACCTTTTGGTTTAGATGTCAATTCCCGGACATCGTTAATGTTGAACTGTCGAGCTCTTCTTGCATAGCTTCGATCCAGCTTTCATCGATAAAACTTCTTCTATGCTTTTTGGTTCAATTTCGAGATGAGAGCCACAGCACTAGACTCTTCACGTCTTTTGGATCTGGTGCGAATTCCTTCATTAATTTCGCCGATAATGAGATCTTTAGGATGACCGGACTTGTGTTTCCGATTCTTGGTTGATTTCTCGGATGATGATCTCTTTCTTTATTTGAATCTTCATGAACATCTTGACGCCGGTCTTCCGAGTCGAGATACTTTTTGAGTTGTAAGCTTTGGAAGGTGGGAGCGGGTTCGGACTCTTCATATTGAGTCTGATTGGATTCATCTTGCGTAGAGTCTTGAAATTTGACATTCATTGACTCCTCCACGGATCGGCTCTTCTTATTGTAGACTTTGTAGGCTTTGCTTGATGTAGAATATCCAAGGAAGATGCCTTCATCTGATCTTTCTTCAAACTTACCAACTCGATCTTTTGCATTTTTCAATATAAAGCATTTGCAACCGAACACATGAAAGTATGAAACAATGGGCTTCTTACCTTTGAATAATTCATAAGGGGTTTTTCTCAAGAATAGGTCTTAGGAAGACTCTATTGATGATATAGCATGCTTTGTTGAAATTGACTTCAGCCCAAAATCGTGAAGAAATTTTGCTTTCGATTAAAAGAGTTCTAGCCATTTCTTGAAGAGATCTATTCTTTCTTTCCACAACTCCATTTTGCTGAGGAGTGTATGGAGAGGAGAACACATGCTTAAAACCAGAATCATCACACAATTTTGTGAAATCTTGATTTTCAAATTCACCTCCATGATCTGTTCTTATACTTGATATAACACACCCTTTTTCATTTTGAACCTTTTTAGCAAATTTTTCAAAATACGAAAAGGTTTCTGACTTACTTGTAAGGAAATATACCCAAGTAAAGCGAGAGAAATCATCCACAATTACTAGGCAGTATTTCTTACCTCCAATACTGAGTTCGGTTGGTCCGAAGAGATCCATATGCAGCAACCGTAGTACATGATTAGTAGAGACATGATTTATTTGCTTAAATGAATTTCTTACCTGTTTTCCCAGAATACAAGGTATGCATGGATCGGACTTTTGATATGGTAATTTGGGTAGACCTCGAACAAGCTGCTTTGATGAGATTTTGGCTAATTGCTTCATATTGACATGGCCAAGCTTTCTGTGCCATAAGCTCGCTTCATCTTGAATTGAGATTAGACATTGTGATTCATTTAATTTCATGTCTAAGAGGTAGATGTTTCCATGTCTTCGACCCATGAAAGACTCGAGTAGAGTCTTTACCGATTCCATAGCAAATTCCTTCTTGAAAGGAGATCTTGAAACCAAAAGTATCACACGGTTAGCTAATGCTTTGAGAAGGTTATAGTTGAGTCCTTCCACTAGAGAAACATTGCTTATTGTGAGATTTCCAATTTTCACAATTCCAAATCCCACAATGCTTCCTTTGCCGTTTCCTCCAAATGAAACATTTCCACCGTTTACTTGAACAAGCTTTATGAAGCACTTTGAGTCTCCCGTCATGTGTCTTGAACATCCGCTGTCAAGATACCATTTTATCTTTTTCTTGACGGAGACCTGCATTTAAAAGAGAGTCTCAAGTTTTCTTTGGTACCCAAATTTTCTTGGGTCCTTTGGTGTTAGTAGGATAAGCATTATTAGGCCATACTTTCTTAACAGGCTTCCAAATCATGGGACACTCTTTTTAAAGTGATCCTTCTTTGTTACACTTTGAACACCTTAGAGCATTTCGACCTACGGACTTTACAAAAACTTTCTTGAAATGATTTTTGTAAGCCTCTCTCGACGGTCTTTTCTTAATTCTTTCTTTAACTTTAGGAAAATCAATCAAATGAATTGTTTCCGTTGTCATGCCTAGACCAGACTTATTGAAGTAAGGTCTTTGAACCGAAAGAACTTTTTCAAGCTTTTCGGATCCTATCGAAAATTTCTTTGAAATATTTGATAAGTCTGTTTTTAAGAAAACATTTTCTTTCAAAAGATCATCTTCTTTTTCTTTAAGAGCAGAAACATTTAGGTCTAGACTTTTAACTCTATCTTCTAAGATGACTTCCTTTTGTTTTAGAGCTGAGTTTTCCTTTTAAGTTCGAAATCCTTTTGAGAGAAGTCTTAAGACGAAACATAGTTCATCAATGTATTTAGAGACTTTGACAGGAATTTTAAAATCACTTACCTCAAATTCACTGCATGAGTTTGATCCAGAATGAAAAGTCTCGAGTCCGAATGTGCCATCAAACATATGTTGGCATATTCATTATCACTTTCTTCACATTCTGTATCACTCAAGGTTTCGGCTTTGAGAGCTTTTCGAAACTTCTCGGCTTTTCCTTTTTCTTCTTCGAAGAGGACAATTGGGTCGATGTGTCCCTTCTTCTTACATTCGGAAGCGTACTACATCTTTGTTTGGTTCCTCATCATCAACAGACTTGGTCTGCTGTCTCTGGAAACTTTGTTTCTTTGAGTTGAACCTTTTGCCTTTTCTATTCAGTTTTCTGAATCTTCTTATCATGAGGGCGAGCTCCTCATCGTCCATATCATCCTCAGAATCTGCATCATCAGAATCATCATTTGATTTTAATGCAATAGATTTCTTACCTCTTGGATCTTCATCTTCATTAATTCGTTCTACTTCATATGATTGAAGAGTTCCAATCAGCTCGTCGACAGAAAGAGGCATAATTCTTTGCGTCTCTCTTATTGAAGTCTTTATATGATTCCATTCCTTGGAGAGTCCACGCAAGAGCTTGTTCACCTTCATGGGATCAGAAATTTTTTGTCCTTGGTTCTCAAGACCATTGACAATATCTGTAAAACGACTAAACATGTCGGTTATAGATTCTCCTGGTTTCATTTTGAAGGCTTCATATTGACCGAGGAGAATGTTGATTCCGGTCTCCTTCACTCGATCTGTTCCTTCATAGGTGATATGTAATCTATCCCATACTTCTTTTGCTGTAACACAGAAGATATTCTGTTATATTCAGTTGGAGATAAGGCACAATATAAAGAGTAAATTGCTTTTGCATCGAGTGCTTGTCTCTTGTTTATCTCTTCCCGAGTCATTCCGCCGGCATCAACAGTTTCTTTTCCTCTTTCGAGATTGATGCAGCAGTAGGAGTAATTCCTCTTTCCACAACGTCCCATTCCGAGAGGATCCTTGGATCGTAGGAAAGCTTTCATCTTGTTCTTCCGGATGTTGTAATCATTTCCGTCAAAGTAGGGTGGTCTGGTATTGCTTTGCCCTTCCACCAGCCCCCGGTGCTAGCATACTAGCCATGGATCTTTTACTCAAGTAAAACACTTCAAATAAAGTAAGAACACGAGCTCGATACCAATTGATATAGCTAGTACGAGAACCTAGAGGGGGTGAATAGGTATATAAAAAATTTTCTTGAAGATTGCACAATATTTAAACAGGTTAGAGGATTTGCAACAGTTAAAAATTCAATCGCAAGACCGAGTAAGGGAAAGAGAGAATTGAACACGCGGTTTATAGTGGTTCGGCTTGATTCAAGCCTATGTCCACTCTTACGCACCGACAGCCAATTTGGCTGGATTCCACTATGAACAAAGAGATGTTACGGTGTTGATCTTCCTTGATTTCTCGGTGTAGATGATCTACCACACTCGCTCAAGGTATCACCAAGTATAGACACTCTCTGTGTATACAATTTCGCTCAGACTGTATTGACTAATAATCAAGGTGCTTCAGACTTTGGAATTTTTCTATCAATCACATTCTTAAACAACTAGAACGTCTTCCTTTTTATACTCCTTTATGCCATCATACCGTTGGCACTTACCAAAGGAATTCCTCCAATCTACCCGTTGGACGAAATCAATCAAGAAGATCATTCGAGCTATAAAAGGAACCTGACGATAGCCCATCAATCCTGTTCGCCCATACAATCAGGATCTTGGTTTCCAAGAATAGAACATTCCAAGAATACTTCGTCGACCATCGGATCTTCAATTGATCTAGATACGAACAAAAGAATCCGTTATATTTATCCAACCAAAAGATCTTCTCCAGATGATAGGATTAAATCCTCAACCATATACTTCGGCTATAGATTTCCTTCGTCACTAGATCAGAAAGACTGTCAATGAGAATAGTCTTGAGTCTTGAGTCTTAAGTCTCGAATCTTGAGTCTTCAATCTTGAGTCTAGTGGTCAGAAAGTCTTCAGACTTTAAACTAGACGATCTGCAGATACCCAGACTAGACTGAAGGAAACGTTTTGTCAGCTTCAAAATATTCTGGAACGATTTCTCCAACAATCTACCTGTTGGATTATCTCCCTTGAGGGATATCCAACATGAGATTGACCTTCTTCTAGGAGCAAGCCTCCCTAATTTGCCACACTACCAAATGAATCCAAAGAAGAACCAGATTTTGCAAGACCAAGCAAGAGAACTCATTTGAAAAGGCTTCTTGGGCGAAAGCATGAGCCATCGTGTAGTCCCTGCACTCCTCACTCCAAAGAAAGATGGAACCATGCATATGTGTGTTGATAGCTGAGCAATTAATCAGATTACTGACGAGTATCGATTTCCAATCCCTTGACTAGATGACATGGTCAACTAGCTTGCGAGATCAAAGGTCTTTACAAAGATCAATCTATGTAGCGGATACCACTAGGTATGCATTCGCCCTGGCAATGAATGGAAAACAACTTATAAAACAAGTGAAGGTTTGTACGAATTTGGCATCACGAACACACCTAGCACCTTCATGTGTTTGATGACTCGGGTCCTTAAACATTTCATTGGCAAGTTTGTGGTGGTCTATTTCGATGACATTCTCATATATAGTCCAGATGATTAGTAGAATATGGAGCATCATCCAAGGGATGTCTTATTGGCCTTGCGGACGAACCAATTGTACATTGAAGAAATGTAGCTTCATGACCAATCGACTCCGTTTCTTAGGGTATATTGTCGGAGTTGATGCAGAGAAGGTAGCTGCCATTCGTGACTGGTCGACTCCTTAGACTGTTAGGGAGGCACGTAGCTTCCACGACTTGTGACATTCTACCGATGCTTTATTCGAAATTTCAGTTCTATTATGACCCCAATCATTAAGTGCTTGAAGAAAGGAAAATTTCATTGGGGTGACGAAGTAGAAGCTAGCTTTGCTCTCATTAAAGAAAAACTTTCCACTGCACTAATATTGATGCTCCCAAATTTCAAAAAGGTATTTGAATTGAACTGTGATGCCTTTGGCGTAGGTATTGATGCTATACTCTCCCAACAAGGTAAGCCTATTGCTTCTTTTAGCGAGAAACTTAATGATGTTCGCAAGTGATGGTCTACCTATGAGCAAGAGTATTTTGCTGTAGTACGAGCTATCAAGCATTGGTAGCCCTATCTTTATCAACATGAGTTTGTCCTTAACACTGACCATTAGACACTTAAGTATATCAAGAGGCAAAGGCATCTAAATTGAATGCATGGACGTTGGGTCTCCTTTTTGGAGCAATTCAATTTCATGCTTCAACAAAAGGTGGGCCATTTCAACAAAGTCGTCGATACACTTAGCTGTTGTGCTGCAACACTCATCACTATGTGCACTGACGTTGTGGGCTTTGACCCACCTTTGTGCTCTTTATGCAGATGATGAAGATTTTCAAGAAATTTGGGAGAAATGTTCTATGATAGTTTCTCATGGCGACATGATCGTTCAGGACAAATATTTATTATTTGGCAATAGGTTGTGCATTCCTTGCAACTCTTTGCGAGAACAACTTATTCGAGAGTTGCATGGTGGCTCCCTTGGAGGACATTTTGGGTGAGACAAAACTGTTGCCTTAGTTGAAGAGTGGTACTATTAGCCTCAATTGAAATGGGGCATTGGGCTATTTGTGAAAAAGTGCTACATTTGTCAAACTGCCAAAGGCTACTCTCAGAACACTGGTCTTTACACCCCTTTGCCTATTCTTTTTGGACCTTGGATAGACATTTCAATGGATTTTGTGTTGGGGCTTCCTTGAACCCAACGAGGTATGGATTTTTTTTTCATGGTGTCGTGACCAAATTTTTCGGGGTGTGAACCACCTAGGGTTTGGCTAATGGATTGTTAAGCCTAGACTTAACTCGGGCTCTCCCAAGTCCATACCAATTCGCGACTTAGGTTCAAGTTTTTAACGTGCAATGATTTTCAATTAGAGTCGCCACTAATATATTTTTGGTGGGTCAATTAGAAACCCAAGTAAAATAATGGGAGAATTATTTTACTCCTACGAACTAGAGATTATGGGTACGGGGACTTGGTTACACTAGATTTCTCTAATGCCCTTTCGGTACCATTCTTTAATTTCAAAAATGTTTTTGCAGGCAATTTGGATTGATTTTAAGTCTATTTTCCTAACATGTAAGGTGATCATGCAGGTACACAAACCACCAATTTAACACCCAGAAAAAACAATAAATAAATTACAAAAACTTACCTTAAAGCAACGAAAGTATTTGCAATGTTAAATTAAAATCCACAATCAACAATCCTAGATATGGTTTCTAATTAACACGCAATTTTTATTTTGTTTTCGTTTAATTAATGAAAATCATGCAATATTTAATGCAATGTTAATTGAATGACCTAATTCTAATGACATGTAATTTTTAATTAAATTGGCCTAGCAAAAATACTAAATGACATGCATTTCAATGAGTCTAACCCTAATGACGTGCATATGACAATTTTTTACCTAAAATAATGCATTTTATCCTAAATAATAAAACTAATTTAACCTATGACATTTTTTGTATTTTTCAAGAAATTCGAAATTAGGTGAAATGTGAAAATTAACTAGCTAGATTAAGATTTTATCTAACTTATATTAAGGATTAGGTCAGGCTAAACCTTAATTTAAACTAAGATATTATCTTGACTTAGCAGTCTCTAACCTAAGATGCAATCTATCTAAAAAGATAATCTAAACTTAAAATAAAACATGCAATCTTATCCTAATATGGAATGACGTACAAAAGATGCCTTAATTCTACATGACATATGCATGATGTTTTTTGCTGTTTTTTTAATTTAATTTCGAAATTAAAAAATTGCACATGCAACTTAAATTAAAGAAAAAACTAACATCTTAAACGAATGCATTTTTTTTTTGGATTTTTTATTTTTTCAAAAATTCGAAATAAATAAATTTCATATTCTAAAATGCAAAATAACCCACGATGTGTATTCTAAAACGATCCTAATCTAACTCTGATTTTTCCAGATTTTTCCTTTCTTTTACGGGAGCAATCAAAATAAAACATCAAGGACAGCACGGCAACAAATCAGCCAAGATATCATCCATGTCCATTTTGGAAATAAATTGACGAATCATATCTTGCGCATGAGATCGGATTGGCCAATTTCAAATAAAATCGCGAATCGTATCTCGAGCGTGAGATCGGATTGGCGATTTTTCCGTGCGATTGCGAGTCGTATTTCGAGCGTGAAATCGGACTATCAATCGTATACACGTTGTAAAATTAGGAAAATTTCCTAATTCATGAGATATCAAGAGATCTCTTGGATATGGCAATATCGATCAAACATTCAAAGAAATATTGCGATATTACGAATTAGGCAGCGACATATATGAAAATCAAATTGATGGAGAGTCTTACCTAATTCACGATGTCACGCGGGTGACGTTTCCGAATTCGGATGGATGATGGGTCACGGAAATCATGGTGAGGAAGGCCGGCGATCAGTAGCATGCACGGTTGCTCGGTAATCGTCGGACGTGTTCCATAAGACCGAGTATTTGGGATTCTGTTTGAGAACTTCAGCTTCTTTTCACTTTGCCATCAAGCTTCGCCTTTTTAAAAAAAGCTTGGGCAAAACAGGACAAACTTCACTGCCTCTTTTGTATTGGGAACGCCCTCTTGTGCCCATTGAAGAATTTGGTGTCAGTTGAGTTGTTCAGAGAATCATCAAAGCGGTTGACGTCGAGGTGTGTATCGGGTTGAGCCAGACTTGGTCCTAGATGCTTCGCCCAATCTGTTGGATGTGAAGACAGATTTGCAAGTTTGGTGGAAACGTGCTGCTGAATGCTTTGGCCGTATATCATCACTTGCAGAACTTGAGTCTGTGTTTAATGCTATGGTGGGCAGATGGTTTGACCGCGCGGACTAAACCTTTCCAGTTGAACGAGTATGTCCTTTGTTCCCAGTTCTCCATATCTCCTGGTTCTGCTCAAAAACCTGCAAAACAGAATATTTATCTAACTTGGTTCGGTGAGGACGCTGTAAGTCTCGATGGTGCTTTATGTCATCATGATGGAGGGCACTGAGCAACAATTCGTTATGGTGATTGCGGCTAGAAGGAGTGATGTAGATCGGTGCGAGGAAGCAACTCGTGGGCGTCGCTCCGTGCAAGGCAGGAACAGAGCACCGTCGCTGGGAAAGAGTGGGAGCTTTACGGTGGCGTCTCGACTCACGCTCGGTGCTACGTTTATTCTTTTAGCGTGTAGAGTATCTGGTATCAGAAAGAAGCGAGCCCCCCCTTCAATGTGGCCATGGATGTGTTGATGTCGCGGCTGCTCTCTCGCGGTTGTGCAAGCGGCAGGATCAGAGAATTGCAAGTGTTGACCGGCACTGGTATAGAGGACTTGACCGAGGCTCTCCTCTCCAAGATCTCTCTCTTCTCTCGTGTGTTCTCTCTGAAATTATCAATTTGCCGGCCACCACCATTTCTTCGAGGGGGCGTGATGCTCTCTCTTCAATGCTCTCAATTGTGGCTGCCGTATACTCTAATGAATCTCTCTTCTTTCCCCCTCAAAAAGCACCGTGTATTTTCAATATGTGTGGCCTTTTTTATCTTCTCCGTAGGCGGCTCTTATATAGGTGAATAACTTTGATTTTCGTGGATTATTTCACTTCCTTTCTCAGCTTGCGCACGAAATCTCCTTTGATTATGAAATATTTCTTGTCTTGAGTCATAGAATATATCGCTCAAAATATCCCCACGTGTGATATTCTTCTTGATATTTCATGCTTACACTTCCAATCTTCTGTAATATATCGCCTAATGTGAATATATGAAATAATTACCGAATATTGGAAGAATAATATGAATCCTTTCTGAAAATACCGAATTGTCAACTCGTAAAGGTGAAGCTCATCCGCCGCTGATCAAATGCAAAAGTGATATAAGAATAATGTAAAATGCTTCTAAACTATATGTTATGCAATTAATTTTTTTTAGGGATAAAATTAACCTTTAATTTTCTATGCACTAAATAAATAAACGGGCCGCCAAAATTTAGGTGTCAACACATGGTAGTGGACATATTTACAAAACTGACACACTTTATTCCTTGCAAGAAGACTTTTGATGCTTCCCATATAGCGAGTTTATTTTTTCGAGAAGTAGTTTGTTTGCATGGTGTGCCAAAACTATCACCTCCAATCGTGACACCAGATTCCTTAGTCATTTTTGGAGGACCCTATGGCATTTATTTAGGACGGATTTACAATATAATAGCTCCTTTCATCCTCAAATTGATGGTCAAACTAAAGTCGTCAATTGTAATATGGTAGCTATTATTCAGTGTCTTTGTAGTGACATGCCAAAGCAATGGGGCCGGTATCTTGCTCTTGCTAAACTCACTTTTAACAACACCACCAACCGCTCCATGGGCAAGTCTCCATTTGAGGTCATCTATGGGCGAATGCCACAACATATACTAGATCTCGTGCCTTTGTCCAAAGTCCAAGGATATAGTGTTGTCACTAAAAACTTAGCAACAAAATTATAGGAGATACAAAAGGGTGTGAAGCAATAGCTGGAAGCTTCCACTACTATTTACAAAGCTGCTACAAATAAACATTGTCGGCTCAAAGTATTTGCCGAGGGTGATGAGGCAATGGTCTACCTTCGCAAGGAACGCTTTCCTATTGGTACATATAACAAGCTAAAGCACAAGAAAGTTGGCCCTAGTTGAATCGTGAAGAAAATCAATGACAATGCCTATGTTGTTGATCTTCTTGGTGACCTCAACATCTCCTTGACATTCAATGTAGTGGACCTATTTGAGTATCATCCTCCAGATACTCCTCTTTATCGTGACCATAACTTGAGGTCAAGTTCTTTTGAAGTGGAGGAGACTAATGTAGAACAACATGCGAATGCTTTTATGGAAGCATTAGAATATCATAAGAGTAGGCGGTCCCACAAATCAAAGATGATTGCATGATTTTTGAAATTACAAATGGGTTATGATATTTGATTTACGCGTTTCCCTTGATTTCCAAGATGTCACAGATTTTAGATGCGTTTTGTAGATTTTCTAGTTGCGTCTTGATAACTTTCCCTTTTACGAATATATTTTCCTTAATTTTGTTATTCAATTTCAGTTATTTGGTTATTTTGTCCCTATAAATAGACGCCTAAGGTATTGTAATCTACACTTCATTATTCAAAATAAACACTATCTTTTGGAATCCTTTCCAAGCATATGTTCCTATGTGTCAAAGAGTCACAAGATTTGAGATGTATGGGGTTAGCTTGAGTCCAACTGTCCAAGTAACGTTGGATTTTTCGACGGTTCCCATGAGAAACCGACTTTTTGGCATGAATGGCTATTTTTTGGAAAATTAATCGAAAAATCTTAAATTTATTGCATTTTTACCAATCTAATTGAGTCCTAAACTTTTTTACATTTTGCCAATTAAGTCGATTTGGCCAATTTTGGTCGAAAATCGCTAATGTGGATGTCGACCGTCGACCCTCTTGCATGGCATAATCGACATTGACATGACAATTTTTAATAATATTTTAATACTTTTTCAAAAAAAAATTATTAATTTTTTTCCCTTTCAATCTTGAGCAAGGTTCGTCCTCACTTGGATGGGTGTGAGTTGCCCTCACTAGCCCTTGGCGTGGGTAGCCCACAAAGGTTGCTCTTGCCTAGGCTGGCAAGGGCCACCTTCACCCTTGCCTGATCTAATGAAGGGCTATTCTTGCTAGGCTAGCAATAAAGACCCTTCCTTAGTACAACGAGGGTGGTCGATAGCTTAGGCTTGGGAGTTCCTTGCCAAAGGCTGACAAGGGCGACCGTTGCCTAAGGTTGATAGCATTGACAAGGCTTGGTCCGGCGAAGGGGAAAAAAAAAAGAGAAAAGAAGAATTTAAAAAAAAAATAGAGAAGGAAAATAGAAGAAAAGAAAAAAAAAAGGAAAAAGAAGAAAATATTAAAGAAAGAAAGAAATAATACAAAAAAATCATTAAAAATTGTTAACGTCAACGTCGCTATGGCAGACGTTTATGTTGGCGATTTTGCGAAAGGATCTCAACAAACATCACGCTTGACAATTGGAATTGTCATCATGGATTGGTCTGCCTAAAAGCATGATGAAGACAGGCATTGTGGCATGACAACGTGGTCCTCACCAAAAGGAGATTTTGATTAAGGGGAGCATGCCTAATATCAAACGTAGGGGATTGTTGAGGTGCAAGAATATAATTCCCAAGCATTGGAGATATGTTGTGGTTTAGAGCAATTTAAATAATTTATATGTACTCATTTGTTTAAGGTTTTGAATGAACATGAATCTAACTAGATATGTTGACCGATTTGAAATCTCACCTCTTGACAATCTTTCCAAGTGAAGGTATTCTGCCGCATGGCAAAATAGTTGCTGTTACACTTCATGAATTCGAATGCTTGACTGTCCATTGTGATCTTCAAACATGTCAAATCTCACACCATCATGCCAATTACGTTTGGCATAACGTATAACTTGGCTTCTTAGAGGAAGTTCTTTCAATTTCTAGTTTGCGACATACCTGCTTCCCAACATAACAGGCTTACTACTATAGTGATGTCTAAAGAGCTTGGTGTGGTTGGAGGAGGATAGATTTTCCTTGGGCAAGGTACACCGCAAATGCCAAAATTTGACATGGGTAGACATTGATATAGCTAGTACGAGAACCTAGAGGGGGGTGAATAGGTATATAAAAAATTTTCTTGAAGATTGCACAATATTTAAACAGTTAGAGGATTTGCAACAGTTAAAAATTCAATCGCAAGACTGAGTAAGGGAAAGAGAGAATTGAACACGCGGTTTATAGTGGTTCGGCTTGATTCAAGCCTACGTCCACTCTTCTGCACTGACAGCCAATTGGCTAGATTCTACTATGATCAAAGAGATGTTACAGTGTTGATCTTCCTTGATTTCTAGGTGTAGATGATCTACCACACTCACTCAAGGTGTCACCAAGTATAAACACTCTCTGTGTATACAATTTCGCTCGAACTGTATCGACTAACAATCAAGGTTCTTCAGACTCTGGAATTTTTCTATCAATCACACACTTAAAACAACTAGAACATCTTCCTTTTATACTCCTTTATGCCATCATAGCCGTTGGCACTTACCAAAGGAATTCCTCCAATCTACCCGTTGGACGGAATCAATCAAGAAGATCATCCAAGCTATTTAAGGAATCGATGATAGCCCATCAATCCTGTTCGCCCATACAATCGGGAACTTGGTTTCCAAGAATAGAACATTCCAAGAATATTTCGTCGACCATCGGATCTTCAATCGATCTTAGATAAGAATCAAAGAATCCGAAATATTTATCCAACCAAAGAATCTTTTCCGAGGATAGGATCGAATCCTCAACCATATACTTCGGCTTTGGATTTCCTTCGTCACTGGATTAGAAAGACTGTCAGTGAGAATAAACTTAAGTCTTGAGTCTTGATTCTTAAGTCTTGAGTCTTGAGTCTTGAGTCTTGAGTCTCGAGAATACAAAGTCTTCGACTTTAAACCGTCGGTCTCCGAACATCCAGACTTAGACGATAGAAACGTTTTGTCGGCTTCAAAATATTCTGGAAAGATTTCTCCAACAATCTCCCCTTTTTGATGGTGACAAAACTTTCTTGTAGATTTGAACAACTTTGACCTGCAAAAACATTTCTCAAGCAATATGGCTAACTCATAAAGATTAATAAAACAACCAGACTCTGCATCCACAGAAAATTGGTTAGTCTTTCATGAGTAATACCATATAACAACACTTGATATAAATGCAACTAGTAAAGCATCAAAATCCACAACCAATTCAGTTAAATTCACACCCAAGTTCAAGTTCTCAAGTCATACTCAAACATAAACATAACCACTAAAGTCAAAAGTTTTTAAAAGATATTGAAAGATGTTGGTTCAAATTGGTTCTCCCCCTTTTTGTCAGCATTAAAAAGGGTGAGAAAGGAGTCATGTCTGCTTGGGAATGCGCACGATCTGGAAATCCCCAATGGACTGGACTACTCCTTCGAGCTTCTTCAGTCTTCCCTCGGTTGAGCTACCTCTTCTCCCTTAGCATTGGCTTGAAGTTGCGAGCGAGGTCTTTGAATTTATCCTCCGAGAGACTGAAGATGCTTGTCCAGCATTTTTCATGGCTTGGATTTCACAGTCCAGAGCATATATTTGGCCACGCATTTCCAGAAGAATATCCATGATACGACGAAAATCTGCAGAATCGTCCGTCTGTGTACTAGCATTGGCTTTCTCGGATGGTGAGCATGCGGGACGATGGCACTTCTCGTTAAGTCTTGCAGATTTGGTTCGACGTATCGTAACCTTCTTCGAGCAATTGAGAGACCTGAACTTCTTCCGGGTCTTCTGGAGATTGTCTTAGATCTTCACCGTCGCCAGCATGAGGTGTGGACCTCTCTTGCTCGCCAACTCCCCCGTCTCTAGGACATCGAAAGGGGAAGAGTGATGATCATGCTCTTGATTTCCCTTCTCTCCATTTATCAGCAGACTTTTCTTTCTCTCCTTCTCCTTCTTCTTCAGCTTCTTTCTCCTTCTCTCTCTCGCTCTTCTTCTTCTCTGTTTTGCTGAAGTTCTGTCGGTTGAGACACATAACGTCTGGTTCTTGTCAGTGCTTGGATAGTGGGATCTTCATCCTCTTCATCTTCATCTTCATCCTCCAGGATGAGAGTTCTTTTCTTCTTTTTCGATAGAGCACCAATGGCCTCTTTTCCTTTTCTCTTTGAGGCAGACTGAACTGGAGATTTCACTATGAATTTCTCTATTGCCTTGGAAAGTTCTTGCAGACGCATCTTCGTTAACATTTTCAAACCTACCACCATCTTATCACACGGTCGAACACAAAATGTTTGTGGCGGTTCAATATTCATGTGTCTGAAGATCTTGGTCACCGCACTGCAATAAGGCAATTGTCCTTTGTCTTTTGACATTGCTCTGTACATATGGAAGAGAATAGTGTGCGGGAGAGAAAACTTCCGTCCTGAGTTGATCGCGTACATCAACTTTACTTCAGAAAGAGACACAGAAGTCTTTGACGTAGACTTTGGTCTGAGACAGTTGATCACAATCTTATGAAGCACAATGTTGATGGCTTTCATCCTGGAATAGGTAATTTTCTTCTCTACGTCCCTATCTTTGACAAGTTCCAGAGTAGTACGAGCAGGTGAGACTTTGATTGGAAGATAACGTCCTCGTTCAACTCCAACTATGTCCGCCAACATATTCATATCTACCACGTAGACTTGATCTCGTACACTGAATGAAATTCTATTCGCATCCAAAAAGCTAAGATTTGAATAGAAATAAGCGGTCAGTTGAGCATACCCGTCCGTAGAGTCAAAGCAAAAGGTCTCAAGTTGAAGCAAATTCAGCTTCTCTCTTAAGTTCATGTTGATGGCGTCCAGGAAGTCAAAATCAACACTTCTAGGGTTTATCACCCCTCTTTTCAACAGCCTGAAATACACTTTTTCCCGATCCTTGGATTTAAACAAATCCATCCGATTTCCTTTCACTGTTGCTGCCACACCCATTCTAGGTTGAAATTCAAGGAACATTCTGTCATCATTGTTCCCTTCAATCAGATTTTGTCCTGGCAAACGAGGATCACTGGGAATGTTCGCAAGTGCCTCCTCTGCCCTTCCTTTAGGAGCAACTCCCAATTCCTCCATTTCCCGCAGAAAAAGATACTCATTCCCATAATTTTTGTCCTTAAGGAAGTCATCTATATATTTTAATGAAGAACCGGTGCTTTTCAACGCACGATAAAGCTTATAGATAAAGGAGGGTCTTTGGACTCTTCTTGGGTCGGCTTCCTCGATTATCTCTTCTTCCGGATGTTGACTTGCACCTTGTGGGGCGGGGAGGTGTTGAATGACGTGGAGGAGAGCGAATCGGACTTTGTCGCTGACTTGATAAGTCTTCTTCCTCGCAAGATCGAAGTGAGTCGGTCCCTTCTCCATTCTTTGTGGTCCCCCTTTGCGATTCTTGATGATTTCCTCGAAGACGACATCTTTCTTTGTCTATTGGAAGATTCCTTCACTTGCTTTTCCCAAGAAAAATGACCACTTTCTCGATGACGAACAAGAAGTAGAAACAAGATCGGGAGGAGAGTGCCTTTTAGGGTTTTGAAGATTGGGCGAAGAAAAACTGTATATATATACCTCGGATTTGAAAAGGGAAGTTCAATCGGTGCAAGGAAAGTGTATGAACACTTCTTTTCAAAAATCAATAACTGCCAAAATTAATCCCTTTCAAAAGGACAAGTTTTCGAATTTCACACGGATTATAACCGAACGAAAGATCGTACCTTTTCAAATTTAGATAAAATAACTAAATGAGAATTCGTACCTTTTAGATAAAATAGCAACTTACGGTCTTTAGCCATGAATATTTGAGTCTCATGATTTAAAGTCTCGAGAGATCGAGTCTTAGAGTTGGTGAGTCTCTAGACTTTAACTTCTTCAAGCTTCAAAATGTTGAGTCTTGAACGGATAAAGTCGAATTGATTTTTCTCCAAAAGCTTTGTGAATATATCCGCTAGTTGACTCTTTGAATCAACAAATTGAATCGAGATTTCTCTATTTTGAATATGATCTCTAATGAAGTGATGTCGAATCTCAATATGCTTTGCTCTTGAATGAAGGATTGGATTTTTGGTGAGATTGATCGCGCTGGTGTTGTCACATCTGATTTCGTGCATGAGTCTTCAATGCCAAAGTCTTGTAGCTGTTGTTTTATCCATAGTATTTGCGAACAGCAGCTTCCAAGAGCTACATACTCGCCTTACGTCGTTGAGAGAGCTACGGTGCTTTGCTTCCTTGAAAACCAAGACACCGTCCCCGTTTCCAAGCAGTTGACAAGTTCCGTAAGTGCTCTTCCTATCGACTCGCAAACCGGCCAGATCTGCATCCGAGTATCTTAGAAGATTAAAGTCTCCCATCTTTGGATACCAAAGACCGATGCTTGAAGATGAAGCAACGTATTTGATAATACGTTTCACGGCAATGAGATGTGATTCTCTAGGATCTGATTGAAACCTAGCACGATGCAAACACTCAACAAAATATCAGGTCTAGAAGCGGTAAGATAAAGAAGTGAACCGATCATGCTCCTGTACAGCTTTTGATCTACTTTCTTCCCTTTTTCATCCTTGTCTATCTTTTAAGAACATGACATTGGTATGTCGGTCTTTTTGCACTTCTCCAATCCAAACCTTTTGACAAGATCATTCGCATATTTTTCTTGATGAAAGAAAGTTCCTTCCTTCATTTGTTTCACTTAGAGTCCAAGAAAGAATGTTAACTCTCCCATCATACTCATTTCAAACTCATCCTGCATAGACTTAGAAAATTTATTGCATAGACTTTCATTAGATGATCCAAAAATAATATCGTCTACATATATTTGAACAAGTAAAAAGCTTTTGTTTTCCTTTTTGATAAACAAAGTAGTATCTACTTTACCTTTGACAAAACCATTCTGTAATAAAAACTTACTTAGTCTGTCGTACCAAGCTCGAGGTGCTTGCTTTAAACCATACGGGGCCTTTTCGGTCAAGACGAGTCGGCTTCTTTGGGTCTTCAAACCCAGGTGGTTGTTCCACATAAACTTCCTCATGGATAAATCCATTTAGGAATGCACTTTTGACGTCCATTTGGAATAACCTGAAATTTTTATAACAAGCAAACGCAAGTAATAGACGAATAGCTTCTAACCTTGCTACCGGTGCGTAAGTCTCGTCATAGTCTATTCCTTCTTCTTGCGTATATCCTTTAGCCACGAGTCTTGCCTTGTTTCGTACGACTTTTCCTTCTTCATTCATCTTGTTCTGAATACCCATTTTGCTCCAATGACAGTTTTACCTTTTGGTTTAGATGTCAATTCCCGGACATCATTGATGTTGAACTATCTCGAGTTCTTCTTGCATAGCTTCGATCCAACTTTCATTAGATAAAGCTTCTTCTATGCTTTTGGTTCAATTTGAGAAATGAGAGCCACAAAGACTAGATTCTTCACGCCTTTTTGATCTGTGCGGATTCCTTCATTGATTTCGCCAATAATGAGATCTTTGGGATGACTGGATTTGTGCTTCCAGTTACTAGTTGATTTGCCTGGTTGATGATCTCTTTCTTTATTTGAATCTTCATGAGTATCTTGATGTTGGACTTCCAGAGTCTGAGATGCTTCTTGAGTTGTAGACATTGGAAGGTCTAGAGCGGGTTCAGACTCTTCATATTGAGTCTGGCTGGATTCATCTTGCGTTGAGTCTTGGAATTTGACATTCATTGATTCCTCCACGACTGGCTTTTCTTGTTATAGACTCGTAGGCTTTGCTTGATGTAGAATATCCAAGGAAGATGCCTTCATCGATCTTTCTTCAAACTTACCAACTCGATCATTTGCATTTTTCAAAATAAAGCATTTGCAACCAAACACATGAAAGTATGAAACAATAGGCTTCTTACCTTTGAACAATTCATAGGGGTTTTCTCTAGAATAGGTCTTAGAAAGACTCTATTTATAATATAGCATGCTGTTGAAAAAACACTTCAGCCCAAAATCGTGAAGAAATTTTACTTTCAATTAAAAGTGTTCTAGCCATTTCTTGAAGAGATCTATTCTTTCTTTCCACAACTCCATTTTGCTCGGGTATACGGAGAGGAAAACATGTGATTAAAACCAGATTTATCACAGAATTTCGTAAAATCTTGATTTTCAAATTCACTTCCATGATCTGTTCTTATACTTGAAATAGCACATCCTTTTTCATTTTGAACCTTTTTGCAAACTTCTCAAAGTACGAAAAGGTTTCTGACTTACTTGCAAGAAAATATACCCAGGTAAAGCGAGAGTAATCGTCTACAATTACTAGACAATACTTCTTACCTCCAATGCTCGGGTTCTTGTTGGTCCGAAGAGATCCATATGAAGCAACGTAGTACATGATTAGTAGAGACATGATTTATTGACTTAAATGAATTTCTTACCTGCTTTCCTAGAATGCATGGAGTGCATGAATCAGACTTTTGGTATGGCAATTTAGGTAGTCCTCGAACAAGCTTCTTTGATGAGATTTTGGCTAATTGCTTCATGTTGATATGGCCAAGCTTTCATGCCATAAGACTGCTTCATCTTGAATTGAGATTAGGCATTGTGCTTCATTTGGTTTTACATCAAGGAGGTAGATGTTTCCATGCCTTCGACCCATGAAAGACGAGTCGAATCTTTACTAATTCCAGAACATATGCCTTCTTGAAAGGAGATCTTGAAACCGGTATCACACAATTGGCTAATGCTGAGAAGATTGTAATTGAGTACTTCCACTAGAGAGACATTGCTTATTGTGAGATTTCCAATTTTCACAGTTCCGAATCCCACAATACTTCCTTTGCTATTTCCTCCAAATGAAACTTTTCCACCATTTACTTGAATAAGCTTTATGAAGCAATTTGAGTCTCTGTCATGTGTCTTGAGCATCCGCTGTCAAGATACCACTTTACCTTCTTTTTGACGAGACCTGCATTCAAATGAGAGTCTCAAGCTTTCTTTGGTACCCAAATTTTCTTGGGTCCTTTGGTGTTAGTAGGATAAGCATTATTAGGCCATACTTTCTTAACAGGCTTCCAAACCATAGGGACACTCTTTTTCAAAATGATCTTGACTGTTACACTTTGAGCACCTTAGAGCATTTCGACCTACGACTTTACAAAGACTTTCTTGAAATGATTTTTGTAAGCCTCTTTTGACGGTCTTTTCTTAATTCTTTCTTTTACTTTTGGAAAATCAATCAAAGGGATTGTTTCTGCTGTCATACCTAGACCAGACTTATTAAAGTAAGGTCTTTGAACTGAAAGAACTTTTTCAAGTTTTTCCGACCCTATTGAAAATTTCTTTGAAATATTTGATAAATCAGTTTTTAAGAAAGCATTTTCTTTTGAAAGTTTATCTTCATTCTCTTTAAGAGTAGAAACATTCATGTTTAAACTTTTCACTTTTTCTTCTAAAATGTTTTCCTTTTGTTTTAAAACTGAGTTTTCCTTTTTAAGTTCGGAAATCCTTTTGAGAGAAGTCTTAAGACTGAAACACAGTTCATCAATATATTTAGAGACTTTGACAGGGATTTTAAAATCACTTACCTCAAATTCACTGTCTGAGTCGATCCAGAGTCTGAGTCTGATTGTGCCATCAGACACAGGTTGGCATATTCCTCGTCACTTTCTTCACACTCAGTATCGCTCCGGGTTTCGGCTTTGAGAGCTTTTCGAGACTTTTCAGCTTTTCCTCTCTTCTTCTTCGGAGAGGACAATTGGGTCGATGTGTCCCTTTTTCTTACATTCGAAGCAAACTACATCTTTGTTTGTTTCCTCATTATCAACAAACTTGGTTTGCTGATTCTGAAAACTTTGTTTCTTTGAGTTGAACCTTCTTCCTTTTCTATTCAGCTTTCTGAACCTTTTGATCATAAGAGCAAGTTCCTCATCGTCCAGATCTTCTTCAGAGTCTGTATCATCAGAATCATCATTAGATCTAATGCAATGGATTTCTTACCTCTTGGATCTTCGTCTTCATTAATTCGTTCCACTTCGTAAGACTGAAGAGTTCCAATCAGCTCGTCTATAGATAATGGCATAATTCTTTGCGTCTCTCTTATTGAAGTCTTTATATGATTCCAATCCTTGGAGAGTCCACGCAGTAGCTTGTTCACCTTCATAGGATCAGAAATTTTCTGTCCTTGATTCTCAAGACCATTGACAATATCTGTAAAACGGCTAAATATGTCAGTTATAGATTCTCCTGGTTTCATTTTGAAGGCTTCATATTGACCAAGGAGAATGTTAATTCTGGTCTCCTTCACTCGGTCTGTCCCTTCATAAGTGATATGTAATCTATCCCAGACTTCTTTTGCTGTAACACAAGAAGATATTCTGTTATATTCAGTTGGTGACAAAGCACAATATAAAGAGTAAATTGCTTTTGCATCGAGTGCTTGTCTCTTGTTTATCTCTTCTTGAGACATTCCGCTGGTATCAACGGTTTCTTTCCCTCTTTCGGATACCGATGCAGCGGTAGGAGTAATTCCTCTTTCCACCACATCCCATTCCAGAGGATCCTTTGACCGTAGAAAAGCTTTCATCTTGTTTTTCCAGATGTTGTAGTCTTTTCCATCAAAGTAGGGTGGTCTGGTATTGCTTTGCCCTTCCACCAGCCCCGGTGCTAGCATACTAGCCATGGATCTTTTACTTACTCAAGTAAAACACTTCAAATAAAGTAAGAACACGAGCTCGATACCAATTGATATAGCTAGTACGAGAACCTAGAGGGGGTGAATAGGTATATAAAAATTTTCTTGAAGATTGCACAATATTTAAACAAGTTAGAGGATTTGCAACAGTTAAAAATTCAATCGCAAGACTGAGTAAGGGAAAGAGAGAATTGAACACGCGGTTTATAGTGGTTCGGCTTGATTCAAGCCTACGTCCACTCTTCTGCACTGACAGCCGATTGGCTGGATTCCACTATGATCAAAGAGATGTTACAGTGTTGATCTTCCTTGATTTCTAGGTGTAGATGATCTACCACACTCACTCAAGGTGTCACCAAGTATAAACACTCTCTGTGTATACAATTTCGCTCGAACTGTATCGACTAACAATCAAGGTTCTTCAGACTCTAGAATTTTTCTATCAATCACACACTTAAAACAACTAGAACGTCTTCCTTTTATACTCCTTTATGCCATCATAGCCGTTGGCACTTACCAAAGGAATTCCTCCAATCTACCCGTTGGACGGAATCAATCAAGAAGATCATCCAAGCTATTTAAGGAATCTGATGATAGCCCATCAATCCTGTTCGCCCATACAATCAGGATCTTGGTTTCCAAGAATAGAACATTCCAAGAATATTTCGTCGACCATCGGATCTTCAATCGATCTTAGATAAGAATCAAAGAATCCGAAATATTTATCCAACCAAAGAATCTTTTCCGAGGATAGGATCGAATCCTCAACCATATACTTCGGCTTTGGATTTCCTTCGTCACTTTGGATTAGAAAGATCAAGCATCGGTGAGAATAGACTTAAGTCTTGAGTCTTGATTCTTAAGTCTTGAGTCTTGAGTCTTGAGTCTTGAGTCTTGAGTCTCGAGAATACAAAGTCTTCGGACTTTAAACCGTCGGTCTCCGAACATCCAGGACTTAGACCGATAGAAACGTTTTGTCGGCTTCAAAATATTCTGGAAAGATTTCTCCAACAGACATTTAAGTGCCAAAAGTAAAAAAAAAAAAAAAAAATGTATGCTTAAGTGCCATTTTTTTTGGGGAGGGTGAGGGGGGAGATTGTGACACTTAAGTGTCAATTCTGACTACAAGGATAGTTGAAAATTCAACATGGCATTATTTTAAGGATAAATTGGTCTACATGGCTCGTTGGAGTGTGCAAAACAACATCGTTCTGCTCAAAAATTGATTTTAAATTAAATTAAAAAATTAAAAAGAAAGGGCTGGCAACAAATCAACGAGGGCCGTAGTTTTAAATTTAATTTAATTCATATTTATATTAAAAATTAATTTTGGGGGCTTATAGCGCTAAACTTTTTTTTTTTTTTTAAATTGTCATCTGGATAATTTTTTTTCAAAAGAATTGCCACGTGGATTTTTAATTTTTTTAAAACCATGTCAATAAAAAAAGTCGCCGGAAAATGTCAAGTTAATACTTTAATTAGAATTTCTTGTCATTGGCACTTAAGTGTTTAATTCTTTTTTGATTTTGACGCTTAAGTGTATTTTTAGAATGTTTGATACTTGAGTGTTCCCTTATGTTAAGTTTTGATATTTGCGGTATCCGCACCTTGATTTTGCTTTGATTTGCTCTGATCGGTGCAGATCGAATGCGTTCATCGGTACATCATGCTTAGGTGATGTGAACAAGCCGGGCGGCATAGTCAAGACTCATAGGCAAGCTTTCAATGTCAGGCGCTTTTTAAAGTGAAACAACAATTTTCAACTTTTCAATGGACCTTATCATGATTCCATGTTTTTGCAATTGTCAAACGTTCCTCTATGTTAACAAAATATGCTGCGTTGGTGCGGGGATTTCCTGGCTTAACATGGAGATGTTACCATTTCGGACGTCAACCTCGTCCAAGTCAACACTTCGGCTACAAAAGTCTATGTGCAGCTTTCACTTACACGGAATTATGTGACATTCTTTATGTGCAACGTTCCCCCATACCAAAGGAGGGTTGGCTGGCGATCTTGCTACCCTAGGATTAGAAAAGAAAGAAAAATAAAAAAAATAAAAAATTCGACAAAATATTAAAATATAATTAAAAATTTCCACGTCAATGCATATTGTGTCATGGAGGACAGCTGGCGTTTATGTCAGTGATTTTAATCCAAAATTGGCTGGAGGGACTCAATTGACAACGAAAAATGTTTAGGATTCGATTGACATAGTTAAAAGATTTATGACTGAATTTAAAAAAAAATGTGAAAGATTTAGGACTATTTGGACATTTTTCCACTGTTTTCACTGGAAAACAATAATTAGGTGAACCCGGCGATGATGGAACTCCAATCAAATAATCACTGTTCAAGAAAACCAAGAAGGTTTATTTATGCAAGAGCCGTAGAACTACAGCTAGGACTAATCTTTCTGACCTAGCCCATGCAGCAATAAGAAGAGAGCGGAGGTGTCGCAGAGTCAAGATGCTGCTTATCCAGGAGCAATTAATGCCGCATAAAATAATTTATGTTAGACTCCGTTTATTTTATGAAAAATTTAATATTTCTAAAAAATAAGCTAAAATTTGAAAATGAGCTGAAAATTAATTTCCGTCGTTCAGAAATGAAATATTACTTTTATTTTCCTAAAGAGTTATACTGAGATATAAAGACTCCACAAGCTAACTCATCAAATTTTGAATAAAGTTTTGTCGAGCTAAATTTTTATCATATTTTAACAGCATTTCACATTTCCCATTTCCTCTTTTTTCCTCTTCTTCTTCGTCCCTTTTATGTTGTGCCCAGTGAAGCCTAACGCCTCAAACCCAGTCACAACCCAACCACGGTGGCCATGGGATTGCTTGGATGGTTGTTTTTAGCATGTCTGAGTCGGTAAAAGCATTAGTTTCAGGTCGTGGTGACAATTCAGTGCCCTTGACATCGTGGCCGGTGGTGGCTATGGATTCTTGATGGTGGCTCCAAGCGATGGTCGTCGGCGGCGGCATCATGGATGGTGGAATGTAGAAGATGATGATGACACTCGAGCAATGGGAAGGGCTGCGAAAAGGGAAGTTCTACGGTGGTTAGAAATTGTTTCCCTTATTATTGATTTCTGGAGGTTTTGGATGGTGAAGAATGTTGAAATTTTGTTTGTTAAAACAAAATGAGTGCTTTTTACTTTGTCCCACATAGAAAAGGTGGGAGCAAGTGGGTCGGTTTAAAAATGTGGGTTTTCCTTTTTGTAGTTAAATGAATGATTGGGTGAGGCTAGACCCCACCATATCTGCGTGCGGGTGCATCAATAATTGTGCGATTATTTGGTGCACTTAGCACTTTCTACGCTTGCGTGCCCGCGGTTTAATTAGCATTAATCCCTTGCTATTTATTTATTTTTATTTTTTAATTCAAAGGTTGCCTTTTAATTTGAGATTTTTCGGAAATGAAATATAAAATAAAAATTTGAAATTCTATTTTTAAAAAAAAAAATTATTATTCCGAATTTTATTTGTGTCATTTCAAGACAATCTTTGGAAAAATTACTTATTCGGTTTTGCAACATTTTCCGAAAGGTTGCAATTGTTCGGTTTTCGACTTCTTCCGAAAAGTCGCGGTTGTTTATACGAACAATTTTCTAAAGGCCGTGTTTGTTCATTATTTGACAGTTTTTCACGAATAGTTGCAAGACTGTTTCATATATATATACTTGTCAATTTTCGGAAGAAAAGAGGTGGTCATTTTTCGAGTCTTCTTTATGAAAAACTATTAGGGAAATCCCTTATGATGTTTTGAAGATGACAAAATAAATCAGAGGCTACTAACATGTTTAATGGTTAAGTAATAAACCATGCAGATAATAGAACATGTAAAGGATATTGTCAAAGTTTGAAAACGGCCAGAAGACTGAACGTAACATATATCCAAAGTATATTATGAAGATTTCCAGACTTCGTGTCAAAGTCCGAAGACTGCCGACTTTAGTGTCAAAGTCTGTTCTACATCGTAAGTCTGCTCACTCGACAAATTCCAGATCGAACGTGAATGAAGAACCGAAGATAGACTCTATGCTGAAGCCGAACTGGGTATAGACCTTAAAGCTAAATCTATTCGAAGCAGAATATGTTCAGACTCGATTGCAAAGTCTATCGCACTCGGACTCAGATTGTAAAGTCTATTGCTCTCGACTTTACATCCAGTTTGACAGAACTCAAGCCCAATCATATAACGGCTAGTGATCTGGTTTGGATTCCATATCAAGATTGATTTGATTGACTCAATCTATTTGATTGACGATTGGATCTTGAAGATAAGAACTTTCTATACGAAGAAGCTTTACTTATGGAAACCAAGATTTCGTTTGTATGGGCGATCGGAATCAATTTGGGATTCTACCTTTGTCACTCAACGGCTATCAAATCTTCTAGATACAGAGCTGTCCAATGGGTATATTGGAAGACGATTCTCCGGGATACTGTCCAACGGGTAGTTTGGAAGTGGAGGAGTATTTAAGGAGATCATGAACCGATGAGCAAGTAAGAGATATAGCGTAAAATTTATAATTCTAAAGTCTGAGCGACTTTCGATCATACACTTGTTTTTGGAGAGCTTAAATATTTGTGATCGTGAGAGAAATACCAAAGAAGTGACTTAGTGAGATAGTGTGATCTACTAAGTGTTTGCACTCAAAGTTGTAATCTCTTGTTGATTGCATAGTGGAATCCAGCCAAGAAGGTTGTTAGCGTGGGAGAGTGGACGTAGGCTTGGATTAAGCCAAACCACTATAAATCTTGTGTTCTTATTCTCTTCCCTAACTCCTTTATTTTACTCAAAGTTTATTTTATTCCCCATATATTTGCCAAGTTTTATTTTATACACCTATTCACTCCCTCTTGGTGTTCATACTAGCACTCTAAAAAACTACTATGAAATACATGAATGGATAGAATACATGAATGAATATTCATTATATTCATCTTATCCAATGTACTTATTATGGTACATTTGTATCAAATGTTCTAAGTACATCTCCCTATACAATGAACGTTCGTCTCCCTTATCCTGTACATGTATCATTCGATACATTGATATTAATGATAAGTACATTCTTGTTCTCCTATAAATAGGAGTTTAGTTTTGATGTACAATATACAATCACACAGAAACACAACAGTGAGATACTAGAAATAAAACTCTCTCATCTTGCTACTATCTCTAGTGTTCACTTGCTTTCTCTTCTCAAATCTCTTCTAAAATCTCTTCTCTATTATATATTCGCCACGCGATATTTTACAACACGTTATCAGCACGAGGATCTACCGATTGAGTAAGTAACTTTTGCAAGCACGAGGATCTACCGATTGAGTAAGTAACTTTTGCAAGCACGAAGATCTATCGACTGAGTAAGTAATTTTTGCAAGGTGGGTATTCTTATTATTGATCAACTTATACTTCATCTTCTTCTATCAATTCTTCATTTTTATTTTTCTTGGCCCGAAGCCAAACTTTTAAATCTAAAAGTATCCTTCTGCTCCTGAAGTAGCGGTGGATATTTGGAAATCCTTTTAATTAATTTAAGGATTTATTTTTGCAAGGATTATGGCAAATATTGAAAAGCCCAAATTCCACATCCTGGAAGTGAGTGGAAAGAATTATCTATCCTGGCGCCTTGACATGGAAATGCACCTCCAAGGGCAAGGTCTCGCTAATACAATTATGGAGGATGGAACCTCAAATGAAAAGGATAAAGCAAATGCGCTGATTTTTATTCGTCGTCATTTGCATGAGAGCCTGCAGACTCAATATTTATCCGTTCGAGACCCGCATATCTTGTGGACGAGGTTGAAGGATAGGTATGATCATACAAAAACTGTTATCCTCCCTCAAGCACAATATGATTGGCAAAATCTCAGACTGCAAGATTTTAAATCAGTGTCGACTATAATTCTGCTTTATTTGATATCGTTTCTCGACTTGAGTTATGCGGTATCAAACTCACTGATGCAGAATTGCTTGAGAAAACTTTCTCCACCTTTCATGCTTCGAATATTGTATTGCAACAGCAATACCGGCAACGTCAATTTGCCACGTATTCTGAATTAATTTCTGTGCTTCTTACTGCCGAGCAAACTAATGAATTGCTGCTCAAAAATCATGATCTTAGACCTGCTGGCTCAAAAGCATTGCCTGAAGCACATGCTAACTTTGAGAAAAATACTGGCCATTTTAAGGGCTATAAGCGCAGGCAAGAATATAATCCTAGAAGGGATGGCAATAAATTTAACCGCTCTAGGAAATCAAACTTTGGCCTGAATCATGGCAAAGAAAAGAAGCAAAAGAAGGTGATTAATGAAAGTATTTGTCATCGCTGTGGCATGAATGGGCATTGGTCACGTACCTGTCGTACGCCAAAACATTTTGTTGACCTATACCAGGCATCTTTAAAGCATACGGGCAAGCGTGGTGAATCTCATGCCATTGAAATCAATCCTACTGCCATAACCACTGTTGAGGCCAACAATATCTCCGTTGGTGGGACTCCTCTTGCTCCTGAAGTAGCAAATGCATCATTGGATGTCTCTGATTTCTTTGAGGACCTCTGATTACTTTGATGAATCAGATTGGTTGATGATAATTTGAACTTTGAATTTTATGTTATTTCGCTTTAAATGTATTACTTTTTTATTGTTCTTTATGAAATACTTATGAACCTTATATAATATTTATCTTTGAAATTTTATTCTACTATATAACTAATATGCAACTTTTATGATACTTGACACCTGAAGTTGTCAATATAAATGCAAATGGAAAATACCGAGAAAAAGGAAGATGTTTGTTTGCTTGATAGTGCAACAACACATACTATATTTTGTAGTAGACACTTTTTCTCGAGTATGACATTGCGTAAGGCACAAATCCATACAATATCAGGTCCTGTTTCGATTATTGATGGTTTTGGGAATGCTACAATTATTTTGCCAAATGGTACAATCCTGCATATTGAGAATGCGTTTCTAAGCATTCGATCAAAAAGGAATCTGCTCAGTTTCAAAGATGTACGCCGTAATGGGTACCATATTGAGACTATTTATGAGCAAGATAAGGAATACATTGGCATTTCCTCTTATAAGATGGGCCTGAAGACCATCCATGAGAAGCTAGAAGCTTCTTCTATGGGTTTGTATTGTGTCATGATTAAAGCTGTTGAAACCTACGCTACCACATCCTGGAGATTGGTAAGCCCCGATCGTTTGGACTGTGGCATGATCGCCTTGGTCATCCTGGCGCTTCAATGATGCGTAGGATAATTCAAAATACAAAAGGGCACCCTTTAAAGGATATAAAGGTATTGTTGTCCAAAGATTATAATTGTGAGGCTTGCTCACAAGGAAAGCTCATTATTAAACCTTCTATAACAAAGGTTAATTTTGAATCTCCTTTATTCTTGCAAAGAATTCAGGGTGATATTTGTGGACCAATACAACCACCAAGTGGACCATTTAGATATTTTATGGTATTAGTGGACGCATCCTGTAGATGGTCCCATGTTTGCCTATTATCTACGCGCAATGTCGCATTTGCACGTTTACTTGCGCAGATTATAAAGCTCCGGGCACAATTCCCTGATTATCCAATTAAGAGCATAAGGATGGATAATGCTGGTGAATTTACATCAAAGAGTTTTGATACATATTGTGCTTCACTCGGAATCGAGGTTGAGCACCCGGTTGCATATGTTCATACTCAAAATGGATTGGCAGAATCCTTGATTAAACGTATCCAAATCATTGCCCGCACTCTATTATTGAGAACGAATCTCAACGATACAGCATGGGGTCATGCAGTTTTGCATGCGGCAGCTCTAATAAGATTACGCCCCACCGCTAGTATTTTACAATCTCCCCTTCAAATGGTTCTTGGTTATGAACCAGATATTTCACATCTACGCACCTTTGGTTGTGCAGTACAGGTGCCTGTAGCACCGCCAAAAAGGACGAAAATGGGTCCCCAACGCCGTTTGGGCATTTATGTTGGGTTTAATTCACCATCTATCATTAGGTTCTTGGAACCAACTACTGGTGATCTTTTTACTGCTAGGTTTGCAGATTGTCATTTCGATGAGACTAGGTTTCCATCAATTGGAATACCTACAACTTCCATGACTGCAAAACAAAAACCAGTTAAGGTTTTCTCCTGGAATGAGAAAAATTTATCTCAATTAGACCCAAGGACTCTTGAATGTGAAAACGAGGTGCAGCGCATAATCCATTTACAAGCTATGGCCAATAGATTTCCTGACGCATTTAATGATGCTACTAAGATAACGAAGTCTCATATTCCAGCTGCAAATGCTCCAGCTAAGATAGCTGTTCCCGAAGAACAGGCTAAAATGGATCAAAATCCCTTGCACTTGAAGCGTGACAGATCGATAGGATCAAAAGATACTGCTCCTCGAAAACGAAAGGGAAAGAATCAAGAATCCGCTTCGAAAGAGCTTGGCGTTGTGCTTGCTCCCAAAGAGCTTATTGCCCCTGAAGAGGCGCAAACCCATGAAAGGAGCACTAGCCCCGGAATACTGAGAATTCCATTACATATTGTAATGAAATTTGGGATCGAAATGAAATCATCATTGATGATGCTTTTGCATTCTCGCTTGCTCATCAAATTATGGATGATGATTGTGAACCACAATCTATTATTGAATGTCGTCAAAGGCAAGATTGGCATAAGTGGGAGGAAGCAATTAAAGCTGAATTAGCTTCCCTAACTAAACGAGAGGTTTTTGGACCTGTAACTCGTATCCCCGATAATGTAAAGCCCGTTGGATATAAATGGGTATTTATCCGAAAACGAAATGAGAAAAACGAGGTTGTTAGGTATAAAGCCCGACTCGTTGCCCAAGGATTCTCTCGAGACCTGATTGATTATAATGAGACATATTCACCTGTGATGGATATGATTACATTTCGTTTTCTCATTAGCCTAGCAATCTTTGAAAGATTGGAAATGTGTCTTATGGACGTTGTGACGGCATATCTATATGGCTCATTAGACTCGATATTTATATGAAAATTCCCGAGGGATTCAAAATGCCTGAAAGCATGCACTCCCCGCAATTTATTCTCAATAAAATTGCAAAGATCCTTGTACGGGTTAAAGCAATCCGATCGCATGTGGTATCAACGCCTAAGTGAGTACCTAATTAAGGAAAGGTACAAAAATGATCCTATCTACCCATGCGTGTTTATTAAGAAATCAGAAACTGGATTTGCTATTATAGCAGTTTATGTCGACGATATAAATTTAATTGGAACTCCGAAGAGTTAGCTGAAACTGCTGAATATTTGAAAAGGGAGTTTGAAGTTAAAGATTTGGGTAAAACCAAACTTTGTCTTGGTCTAGAGCTTGAGCATAAAGCAAATGGAATAATCGTCCATCAATCAGCATATGTTGAAAGATTGCTTAAACGTTTCAACATGGACAAAGCTCACCCATTGAGCACCCCTATGGTTGTAAGGTCTCTAGATCCCCAAAAGGACCCATTTCGTCCTAGAGAATCTGATGAAGAGATACTTGGTCCTGAAGTACCATATCTCAATGCAATTGGGGCTTTGATGTACTTGGCACAATGTACGAGACCAGATATCGCTTTTGCGGTAAATTTATTGGCACGTTTTAGTTCTAAGCCAACTCGGAGACATTGGAATGGAGTTAAACATATTTTCCGTTATCTCCAAGGAACCATAGATTTGGGATTATATTATTCCAAGGATTCCACTAACTCTGGTTTAGTTGGATATGCTGATGCTGGATATAGATCCGATCCACATAAGGCTCGCTCTCAAACCGGGTATTTATTTTGTTATAACGGCACCGCTATTTCTTGGCGTTCTACGAAGCAATCACTAGTAGCTACATCTTCTAACCACTCTGAGATTATTGCTTTATATGAAGCTGGAAGGGAGTGTGTTTGGTTAAGATCCGTTATAACACATATTCATAATTCTTGTTGCTTAATACCGGTTACCAATTCTCCCACTATAATTTATGAAGATAATGCTGCTTGTGTTGCACAAGTCAGGGAGGATATATCAAAGGTGATAGGACCAAGCATATCTCGCCGAAATTTTTCTATACTCATGAACTCCAAGAAAGTCGACAAATTGACGTTAAACAGATTCGATCCATAAATAATCTTGCAGATCTTTTTACCAAATCATTGCCAACATCAAGTTTTGAGAAATTAGTATATGGCATTGGTATGAGGCGAGTTCATAAGATGTAAGATTAATTAGCCCCAGAAGTGGCTATATGGCTCTATTGAGGGGGAGATATTATGAACTATGCATTGCAGCATTGATATGCGGCTAGTTCACAAGATGCAATAATGATTAGTCCCAGGAGTGGCTATATATACATTGCACTCTTTTTTCTTTATGTCTGGTTTTTTCCCATAGGGTTTTTCCGGCTTGAAGTTTTTAACAAGGCAATTAATGCATCCATAAAAGGGAGATATCATAACATTTGTGCTCTGCACTCTTTTTCCCTTTTGTCCGGTTTTTATCCCACTGGGTTTTTCCGGCTTAAGGTTTTTAATGAGGCAGTATCATTCGATGCACATTTGTAATGAATATGATGAATATTCAAGGGGAGTGTTATGAAATACATGAATGGATAGAATACATGAATGAATATTCATTATATTCATCTTATCCAATGTACTTATTATGGTACATTTGTATCAAATGTTCTAAGTACATCTCCCTATACAATGAACGTTCGTCTCCCTTATCCTGTACATGTATCATTCGATACATTGATATTAATGATAAGTACATTCTTGTTCTCCTATAAATAGGAGTTTAGTTTTGATGTACAATATACAATAACACAGAAACACAACAGTAAGATACTAGAAATAAAACTCTCTCATCTTGCTACTATCTCTAGTGTTCACTTGCTTTCTCTTCTCAAATCTCTTCTCAAATCTCTTCTCTATTATATATTCGCCACGCGATATTTTACAACACAGGGAAGATTTTTTCCATGATTAAATAATTTTCCAGCACCAAAGACCGGAAAAAGATGAAAATATATTTTCTTAGAATTAGTTATCTAGCAAATAAACGGAGCCTTATAGTTCTGTTTCTAATGCTTTAATTAGAAGTAAGCATGCAAGAGTTTAAATTCAGAACTGAGACGGTATCAATTTCTTGTTTTTTTTTTTTTTTTTTTTAAATTTTAAGTCGAGACTTTATGTTTGTGAGCTTTTTTTTTTTTACTTTTATTTTGAGTTGTTAACTTGTCAATAAAATATGTTTTTCAACGGTTTAGAGCCCCAAAACTCGGTTCTAAACGTGTATCGGCCTGGTTGGCTCAGTTCTTGAGAACCAACGGGCCCAAAACTCAATCTCAGGACCAAACTAAATGAACCTACAATGTTCTGCTAGGAACTAGCCTTGAACTGGACCGACAAGGCTGACTCCAATGCTTCTCAAATTGAATTTGGATTCAGTTTGCCAAGTGAAGTTGAGCAAGCAGTCTGGACATAGAAACGATTTTGGGTTCCGAACTAGTCAAATTTTGTAGAGGGAAAAACCCATTTGTGTCAACTCCGATCCTACGGTGATAACCTCATAACCATTTTAGAATAATGTGATTTTGTGAATCCTTAAAGTATATTATAGAGGCCCATCTCTGGGGACCAAACCAAATATACTTTTGCTAGGAGCTGGCCTTGAATTAGACTAGCAAGGCCGACTTTGACACTTCTCAAGTTGAACCTACACTATTGCTCACCCGTAGTTTTCATGCTTGTCCTAGACTTGTTGGCGTAGTCTGAGTGCCGATTGGATATGGCACGTTTTATTTCCTCTACAGGACTTGACCAATTCGGCACCTAGATTCGCTTCTATTCCAGACTGCTCGCTTAACTTCACTTGGCAAATTGAGTGCAAGAGGAATTTCAGAACCCATTTGTGTCAACTTTTAAACTATGGTGGTAATCTCATAACCATTTTAGAATGACGCGATTATGTAGATCCCTAAAGTATACTATAGAGGCCCATCTGCTCCTTTTTTACAACTTAGAAGAGCTTGATCCAAGTTATCTAAGGATGGAAAGGCTATTGCGCGGACTGGCATTTTCTTTCTAGGATAACTTTGGTAACTTTGTTTGCCCTAGACGAGTTCCCACCTCCGGCCCCACAATAATTATAGGAGCCCCATATCTATCAGGACATGTGATCGGAAATTTAAATTGAGATTAGTGGAGAAAGTGTAAAAGAATTGGCTGCAAGAGCCTATAGGAAGTTGCTTTTATTTGGAAAATCTTCACATCAAGAAAGGATGTGAGACAAAGAAACCAAAGGCTCTACACTAAGGTTCTGGTAGTTTGTTTGTAAAACAAACCAAGAAATAACTTGTCTCACATTGAAAGGATGCGAGTGTGCACATGGACGAGACTTATCACTTAATAGTTATTATTTTTCATTTATTAAAATTCTAATTTAACCAGAGTATCCTATTGAAGTAGTGTGACAGTTCATAAATGAGTTATGGCTATTTTTTAATTTTCTTTTAATTCTGAATTTTATTACTTTGGCCAGCGGTTATCTCAGCGATTGTATTAGATATAACTTCTCAATCTTTCGAATGTTAACCACTGGGGGTTCACCCTAGTGGCCACCCTTCCAACATGGAAGGGGGAGGTGAGGGGTTCAAATCCCCACATTCTCAGGGGGGGATGGGAATAGGGACGCATAAGTTTGAGAGTGAGTTGTGACTCCCACGCCCTGCAAGAGGCAGGGCACAAGTCCGCAAGTGAATGTAAAGTAGGAATAGAGTAGGACTGACAAAAAAAAAATCTTTTGAATGTTATTTTTATTTGGATATATCTTTTTTTTTTTGCTTTTAATTACTGAATGTGTTTGTTCAATGCACATCTTCTTATTCTTCCCATTTTCATATTCATTTTTTTTCCAAAAGAAATATACAAGAATTGTTTCAAATAACCGTAACTCATTTGTGACCAATTGCATTGTTTTGATATGACACTATGGTTAATTTTTTACTATTATAAATTAAAATTTTAATAAAATAAGAAAATAATGACTGTTGATTAGTGTCAAATTTCATCCACGTGCACACTTACATGCGTACTTACATCCTTTCGACGTGGAACAAGACACCTTGTAATTTGTTTTACTGGCATGAGGCCAAATAGCTGTGGTGGTTAGCAGAGGCAACGGGGCTCGTTGGTGGAGAATAGAGGCATGGTTGAGGTGGAGACCAGTTCAGACAAGGGGGTGGAAGAGTCCACGGCGACTAACTGTGGTGGTGGTGGTCTTTGTGTAGCGGCCGACGATGGTTTCCGCACTTTTTTTGTGTGGCTAAAATGCACCAATTTATGTTAAAAAATCAAATCACCCTTCAATCACATGATTCGATTCAACATCAATAGTTAACATTGCCCCTCACTCTCCCTTTTACTGAAATTAATCTTATCATCTCTCTCCTTCATATACGGTATTTGCGCTGAGTTTCCAGAAAGGAATCAATCAAATTGTTTCTAGTGTTCTTTCGAATCATCTCCGGTGTTCTTTTGAATTAGTAAAATAAAACGCTTTTTTTTTATTCCAAGTAAAACTATGTTTCAAAGTTGAAAAAAATTGTCCTTTTTGCAATCATGAATTTATTAATTCCCTAAAGATATAACCTTGTTAAATTTGAGTTATTTAAAAACGTGCGTCTTTCTTTTGTCTAAATTTTAAATTATTTTGATGGAAGTCAAAATCTAGCTAGTTACAGTTTTTTCTCATTCAGACTTCTATTTAATCATGGACAATTTTTTGAGGGCATGGTTCGAGAGTAATATTAATAACTTTTTCTGATTGAATAGTAAAACAATTTAGTTCTGATCTCTTCCGTTCTTTGCTTTAATCTTCTTTTTTTAGCCCTCATGTTTTAAAGATTAGAATTAATAATAAAATTAATTCTTAAAATTTGATTTTGCTATTTTGGAGGAAAAGTAAACTGTTCTCTTCAAGTTGGGTGGAAGAAAGAATAGAACAAGAAAATTTGAATTAAATAAAGATATCAAAGTAGTAGCTCATAGATGATTAGTTTTCCTTAAAAAAAGAGTTATCGAATGTCAATGCATGCTTAACAAAGTGTAAGGCTGATACGACTAAACGCATAAGCCTCAAGAACATAAACAATTCGAGTATGAATTTTTTTTTTTTTAAATAAAACCAGAACACAATTAGGGTGAGCATTGCGTCCGATTCAACCCGAGAATTGGATCAAACTTGGCCTTGATTGGTTGTTTCAAGGTCGGTTCTAGGGAGAATCGATTCAACTATGGGTTCCGCAAACCTAGAACGTCTTAGGACTGGTTCGATTGACTGTACAAAGTTAGAACCACCTATTCTAATAAGGTATCGGTTCAACTAGTCCGGCTCTCAAAATGAATTGATTACAAATCAGTTTTGAAGTCTCTTGTTGACACCTAAATTTTTATTTGTATTTTTTTAAGTTAGTCCTTAATTTCTTTTTGAATCTTTATTTTTTTCGGATAATAAATAATAAACAAAAAACCAAAAAACAAAAAAAAAAACAAAAAGAGGAGCAGCAGTCCACCGGGGCTGGGCCTTCTCACCCAGCCCCTTTTCCTTCTTTTTCCCTCCACACAAGGGCCTAGGGCCCAGCCTTTCATCCCCAGGCCTACCCCCTTTTCCTTCTTCCTCCCTTTCTCTTCTTCCCCGTTGGATATTGGAGCACGCATTGGAGGCTGGACTTGTGCGACACCAGAATGGAGGAGGAGCCAACAACGTACGACGTAGTAGGCGAAGGGGACCCATCTTCAATGCAAGGCGGCCTAGCTAGAGCCACCTTGATGGATAAGACGCCGGTTCGGTCGGCGGAGACCGCTTGGAGTGTAAAGGACTGGCAACCAAACTATCGCCGACCAGCCTTCCCCTCGCCTATAAATAGGACATCGGTTGAAGGCCAAACGACACGCCGAGAGGGATCACAGGCAGCAAGCTTCGAGAACCTTCCCCAAGAGACTTTAAGGGAGGCCCAAGGGCGAGCAGTCGGAGATCCAAGGTCGGCCGAAGAGAGGAGGGAGATTGGAGGAGCTCGTGGGTGGAGCAAGGGTTGAGCAAGCAAGCTAGAGAGGGAGGAGCCGCGAGCGGAATCCCTACCATCTGTCGCCACGCGCAGCACCGGTCACTGGACCTGACGCCTCCGCCATTGACCACGCTGCTCGCTTCTAGATCCGGTGAGCAGGGCCCTATCCCCACACCTTTACACACAGACTGCGACAAAACTCGTGGCCGTTCACATCACGTGCTCTCCGGCATAGTCAGCTTCGACGCCTCTGCTGCCAATGATGCCGTCTACTTGCAACTTCGCCGCCTGTTTATGGATTTGCGACATCCCCAACGCTATCCCCAACTACCCACAACAATTCCCGTCGTGCTGGGCTTGCTGCTGATCACCTCACCGCTGTAGCTCCCGATCTCGTCACATAGTCCTTGCGCCGACCCGATCACTGTTGCTCGTTGTCGTTGCCAAACCACTTGGGATACCGCTGAAATCGAGCCTTGGGCCAATCGCCGCCGCTCGACGCCGCTATCTCCGTTGGGTGTTGCGGGGAGACAAAGGGACGAACCGAGTCATATTGGCAAGTCGGGTCAGATGCGGGTCGCGGTCGGGTAGGGTTTCGCGAACCAAAGACAGTTGGAAACCGGGTCGGGTGCGTGGGTCTTAACTAGGTAGGGTTTCGGTTGGTTTGGGCCAACCGGGCCCGATCGCATGCGGGCCGGTCTCATGCCGGCTTGGGGATGGGTGGCCCCTTTGTTGTTCTTCTTCCTTTTATGGGCTTTGATTAAAAATTCTGGGCCAGGCCCACGCCTCAGGCCTATCTGGCTAGCGGATGGCCATATAGGCCAGAGGCCAACGAACCGAGTCAGACCCAACCCGGGGATCGACTCGGGTCGTTTCTATAATATTACAATAATAAAAATAATAAAAAATAATAAAAATAAAAATGATAAAAAATAATTTATTTTCCAAAAAATAAAAAAGTTGAAAAATGATTAATATTTTTAGAAAAAGATCAAAAATCCAAAAAATGTCTTCTTATGTTCAAAAAATAGAAAAAGACTCAAAAAAATATTTTTCCTCCACAAAATGCATGGAAAACCCCTCAAAAATCCAAAAGCCTTAGGATTTAAATAAGATTAGGTATTGGAATGGCATAAGTGATTAACTAGTGTAATTAAGCATTCAAACCTAATTTCTCTAGTTGTGCAAGAGCGAATATTCCTCCCCATATTTCACTTAGACTTCTAATCGACCCACTCAAACTTGATTAGTGGCGACTCATTTTTAAAATTAACTTATAAGTTAAAATATCAAACCATTAAGTCATGAATTTGTGGACTTGGGAGAGTCCAAGCTAAGCCTAATAGACCTAGCCGAACCACTAACCTCCTCCGCAGGCACCCATCCCTAATCGGGTATCAAAAGAGAGGTCGCGACAGCTTAGTGACTCCACTAGGGACAATTTGTGGACTTAGGCTGTTTTTTTTTTTTTTTTTGCTTAAACACTTTATTAACTTGGGTTTTTTTTTTTCTTATATGCAGGTTAGTAGCTTAGAGATCTATTTTAATTTTATTAAAATAAAATTTCTTGTGATTATGAATTGTTATGCCTACTTCACCGTTTTAGCACTACACATGGCACACATAGCTTGCCGTTGGACCTAGGCCGCCATAGGATATTTAGGATGGTGTTAAGAAAGATACGGCCTTGAACGCGAGACTGCAATGTAGAGGTTGCCTTTCTTTTCTCCGAATTTCTTTAGGTAGAGCCGAGATTAAGAGGGTATGATGTTAGTGTAAGATTGCGACCAGCAGGCACCCATTTAATTTCAACGAGTTTTCTTAGTTAGACGTCGAGCCACATGTATCATGCGCATGTCTCCGTGCTTGCCATTTTCTTTAAAAGCAAAGTAATTTCTTTACTTTTTTTACTTAGTCCTTTTTTTTATTGTCTCATGGCAATTTAGGTAGGTTTTTTGAGTCCCAGTTTATATGCGATGAGAGGAGACGATATTCAATTTATTTCCGCCTCCAAGGTACTCTTTAGATGGTGGGGTCAATTGGACCAATTTGCCCAAGAGCGCGTGAAAGCCAAAGTCAGTCATCTCTTATCATTGTTCCAAATCCCTGTTCATCTTGAAGTCCTACAGGCGATAGCACATTATTGGTGCCATAGGACGTCCACTTTTATGTTTGGCAGATTCAAGCTCAACCCAACTCTGGAATAATACAGCATCATCATTGGAATGTCTCTTGAGAGTAAGCTTGTTAGACCACCAATAGGTTTAGACCCATTACATGGGTTAGCACGATTTTTAAGAATTAAATTTCATGTTATGAGGCTTATTCTCGAAACCAACCATAATACCTGCCCACTAGCATTTTTGATTGCTTGTTTTGAAAAACCCATGATCCAAAAAAGTAAAAATTTTCCCCTAGCCTTTTTTGGGTTCATCATTTTTGCCCATCAAAAAGATGCCATAAGCCCCTCAATGGCATGTGTGGTTGATAAGGTCTCGAGAGGGAAAAATTATGTCAACATGATTTTAGTTGAAACATTCTTGTTCCTCAATCGTTTAAAAAAAAAAAAAAAAAAACAGAAAATCATGCGAGCCTCCCCGAAATTTTACAGTCTAGTTCTTTTCCCACCTAAGCAAATTTTGATGCCTCATGCAATCATTTGAAACAAATGATTTCGAAAATCCATTGTAGAAACTTGTGGTTCTAGGACCATACATTCCCAACCAAAACTATTTTAATTGAATAAATTTCCTAAGAGACTCTACTTTTGAGCAATCCTATAGTGTGTTGGCTGGTTCCATGAAAAGATAGCTCGCTTTGCTTACAAACGTTGTAATCCGATTCCGTTGCTCGGCCTCACCAGTGCCACTCCCTATTACCCATATAGGGTGGCTCGATAGTATGGAGCCCTTTAGGAGATCCCACAGCCTTTCAAGAAGAAGATCCCTATGCTCCTTTTCACCCATCAAAATCGTGACTGTGCATCGAGATTGCCATTATTGAGGAAACATTAAGTGTCATCGCAAAAGGATCGTGGTACCCGAAGAGCTCGAGGGACAGGAAAAAGCCCATCACGCCTCTGAGTCCTACATCCACAGCCATCGTATCTCGACAAGATTGAGGTTGTCGATCCCTCACCCAATCAGCAAGATTAGCCAACACGAGCAAGTGGAGCATATGCAAAGGGATTTGGGAATAAGTTGGGTACACATCTCAGAGCCTGAAAGCAAACATTTTCGCAAGAACAAGGCTTCCCGTCGCATATAAAATAACAGTCAGGTGCCCCCTAGTGTTAATATTGTAAAAAAATTGTCTTACTCCCATTGTTTAGGGACTTATGTATTCCGTTTTGTCATTTTAATTCAAAGTTTAAATGTTAGAAGTACATTGTTTGTGAAATCCTCTTTTGATAAATAAAAAACAATTGGACCGTTGCCATGGGTCAATTCTTATTTACTCTCGTGCTCATTCATTGTTTTGCGACAACAGGTAATTATGAATCACCAACCACTAGTCGCCCACAAATGGCCTTAGGCAATAGGACCCAATCAGAATGATGTACAAAATTGCCTCGCTAACATTGAAGATGGCATAGGACAAATGTCCATTGCCCTTGGACAACTCTTGAGGCAAATGGAGTCCACTAAAGCCAAGTCCAACTTCGTAGCTGCTTTAAACATGCTTATGACACCTGCAAATTTGCCAAATAACCAACAATATATATAGCTTGTAAAGATCATGAAGAAGCTAAACCAGTTGTAGGGGCAAGATCCCATTGATCTATCTAATTATGCTGGCATTAAGATCCTTGAAGAGCTTAAAGTGCTTGAATGCAATGGATATGCCAATACCTCTTAGCTAGATGCCCACTCGCAAGCCTTCCTAGTTTGAAGGATGATTTAATTGTACCAATCAAACTTGACTAGCCCCACCTTGCGGTGGTGCATTGTATGGAGGATTAGTCCCCTTAAGACCTAGGATGAACTAACTAATGCCTTTCGCTAAAAATATAATGTTGACATCAACACCGACATCACCCCACCCTACTAAGAGTTGATAGTTGCGGAGTATGAAGAGCCGATGCTTGTGGAGACGAGGGGTAATATGTTTTTAAGAACACATGCCATGTCTAGGAGAAGCTCAATTGCCTAGTTTGACTTGCGACCCACAGAAAAAGACATCAATGTAGCATTGCATGATAAATGGACGATTAGGCAATATCCTACTATTGAAAAGCTTCCCACTAGGAAAGGCAAGGAGCCCACATACGAGGTCAATGCCATAAAACCTATTCAAGACTAGGGTACGACAATGCAACTTCTTAGGCTTACTGCAAGAGCTAAGGTCCAAAAAATGTCAACCCCCATCAACTTAGGGAGTGAAGCTCCACCATCTCCTAGTCCCATTGACAAAGTCTAGCTGGCGAATGAAGAGCTTTACTCAAAAGGTCCAGACCAGGAGTCAAGAAAAAAAAGCCTAAGCAATTCAAGTCAACGCTTGCCACTAAATATAAGTAAAACCTAACAATCAATGAGTCGTCGTACCAAGACTTCGAGCATGCTTGCCACTAAATATAAGCAAAACCTAACAATCAATGAGTCGTCGTACCAAGACTTCGAGCATGCCATAGGGTACAATCCTGAAGGTTACCATTCCTTAGGGTACAATCCTGAAGGTTACCATTCCTTAGCGTACAATCCTGAGGGCTACCGGTATTATACAAATGAAATCAGCTATGCATCGTATGATTGCCTCCCACCCACATACAGGATCCAAGGCCTGTTAGAAGAGGGAACTTTTGTTCGTCATGACTTGTCTCCTAATGAACTGCTAAATTTGTCACTCGACCATGAGGATGACGTAAACGCCTCATCCTCATTTGGTGATTTTGACCTAGAATAAAGCCATGAAATGATCTCTATAGAGCCAGCTTTCCCGAAGTAGCAAAATTTACAGCCGCGATAAATATGCAGTGGGAAAACCAATTGCCTAGCCAAGACATAGCGGGCATGTCTTGCCTTCATAGGATTATGACCCCTAGAGAAATGAGGGTACCTAACCTCCGTAAGTATAATGGCACAACTTGCCCTGTGGCCCACTTGCAATATTTCCATGCTGAAATGAGTCGGCACTACAACCTGACATCATTCACAACTCATGCTTTCCAGGAAAGTCCTACAGGGCTTGCATTACAATGATTCGTCATGGCAAATATCTACCTCATGAGGGATTGGAATGAGTTGTCTTCCACATTCGTACATCAGTACCAAAACCAGATTGGAATCGAACTGTCTTGTGAGAACTTGGTTTACTTCATAAGAAGACTAATGGAGGATTTCCAAGCATATGTAGAAAGGTGAGAGGCTTTTATGATGTAAACCTACCCTCAACTGGCCAAATAAGAAATGATGAAGTTATTCATAAAAGTTTTATCCCACAAGCATTGATGCTGGTTACGTAGACTACAGTTCCGTAGCTTCAATGAAGTAATTCTCTCATGTGAATATTTTGAGTCTACTAAAGGCGAAGAACTTAAAGGTGCTTGATTGCAGAACCAACACTATCAAAGTGCCCATTTTCTTATGAGTTTTTAAGGGTTTTGGTTGTTTTTTTTTTTTTTTTTTTTAATAATCTCATGTTTCCTATCTTGTCTAGTGTGTTACTATTGCACTTTTTATTCCAGTAATTTAATGTACAGTTTTAATATTTCATTTCAAGAGCATGAGGCGGTATTCCAAACTAGCCCGGTGATGCTATCTAACCATGAAAATAAAATATCATCCAAGGAGAATACTGAGGGCTAGGCTTCCCCATGCTTTCTCCCCCAAGATATATATTTTTGAAAACAAAAATATTTCATTACTAAAAGCTTTTATCAAAATAAGATGTTGAATTTAACCCTATTTATTTTTCTAACTCATCCACTTCGTGTCTTAGAATATCATCCACATCCCCTTTGACTTAGTTTGATAGGGGGCATTTGAAGCTGGCGCATCATCATTTGAACTCGTCGAATTCAAAGACACTCTTGCAAGAAAGTAGGGGCAAATAGAAAAGATCATCCCATTTAAAAAAAAGGGTAAGTCTTATTTCTTGAATGTAATGTTGGAAATGACGTCCCCTCTTTTCTATTTACAGGAAGCGAAAGATGGGTCATAATAAGCATAGGCATATGGTTGAACTCGAAGCATACATACCATGGTAGCTTAGGGCAGGGCAACCTCCTCCGGATTGCTCTCAGCCTTCCCATTTTGCGAGCTGTCCTTGGAGCTGTAGGCACTCCACCTCGTTCCAGCACAACTTTGTCTCAAGTCTGAGCAATATCTTCTTCGCATAATGTGCCTGATCAACTAGACATTGCAATTTCATTAATGGAATTTCCAGTTTTGACAAGCCAAGAAGCATAGGGAAGGAATCTCTTATCTTCCTTTGAATTGGCTACTGTTAGTAGGGAGGAAATTCAGACAGTTGAGGTGATCTCTAGTCCCCTATTCAGATGATGACTTTAGAATCTGGAAACCTCACTTCTTGTTCTAGACGCATACTCTCCCAAGAAGTGATTGCTATTTAGAAAACTGGAGATTTTGATTGTCCATCTCAGGTTCCATGGAAGCTTAAGGTACATGACTTTGCCCAATGCTGTTATAGTCAAAGACAGAAGAAAAATTCCACAGAAGGAAGGCGTTGAAGGTGAATCAACGACTATCAATCGTGTACATAGGGCCACAAATGAAGAGGGCCAATCAAAAGAGACATTGGACAATGTCAAGAAAAAAAGGCTATCATTGACATTCAAATAGCCCTAGGAGTCAACAAATACAAACTCTAAAAAAATGGTGATTTGATATCGTTTCCAATACTCTCCCTCTCTAAATTTGCTTTTGACATGTCTTCCCCTATTGACAGAAAGCATCGCGACTCAAGAGCCAAACTCAATGGTTAGGTTTAGCAAATCAATATTGGCCAAGCTAGCAAATCAAATGACCCATATCAATTTCACCCAACCGGGTGCTAAAAGATGTGTTGTCTGGGAGCCAGTTCAATTAAATGGAGAAATGAATGCTCCATGAACACTACTAGCGCTATGGCCTAGTGTTGCATAAACGAGAGGATAATTAACCTAACGAAACGAAAGATGTAGGGTTTCATGCCCTCCTCATACTTTAGATCTATTCAATCATCTGTAAACCAGTGAAGGGTAATATTGTATCGCTTCTAGTTGATCGACTCTTGAGAGAGTTTGTAACTATCATGTTCCCTCTTATCTATTGTAGGATCACCTGACTGTTAAAGATACAGATAACAAGTCAATGAGAGGCATGCTAGACTCTAATAAGCTCTCTTAAGCGAAATGACATCCGGAGTATTGCCAAAGCAAATGACAAAAATCCTTCAGGCCTCAACTCACATTTGATTTTGGCCCCTATTGATTGATCCATTTTTATCTTCTCTTCTGTAGGGGCAAAAGCAGAACTACCCGTCACCAACCGATCCTTCTTATGTCATCTCCTTATTCATTAGGGACAATTCTTCGACACTCATTTATAAATAACTCTTTTGATGTTCAAAATTTAACATATTTGTAAATACCATTATGTTAAATAAACACCCCTAAAGCCATTAATAAGGTCTTTTTTGAGTAAAAACCATTCATTTGTTTTGAGTGTACAAACTCCATCATATTTAAAATGCTACATGCCTTTTTCAAATGGATTTTGCATGATGATTTTGTCTATTTGAATCATTGATTCCACTAAGGGTTATCAGAATAGATAGCTAAGTGAAAAATACAAGATTGATTGAGCATGCTAGATGAAGCGCGTCAGGATGATGAAAGGCAAGTTATATCATACATTCAATCCTCTATTTATACACTTGTGAGATGAGTACAGAAAATTCCATGCCTACAAGGTAAAGGGTTCTCTTATGAATGGTACGATAACCTAAACGGTGAGAGTCATTCCATTTCTCTACCCTAAACACTATAGGTTATCCATTGCTTACCCTTTTTGAGCCCCATACACTTGTGGCATTTTGTTCATACCCCCGTCAAGAACCACCCTATACTAGGGCAGATCCGAGGCGAGGCAACATCACAAGATGAGAAAGGGGATAGGAATTTTTTTGCTCACACTTGCATCAATCGTTAGGTGTCTTTATTGCATATTGAACACTCATGATAATTTAAGTGCCCTAGAATGATGAAGAGCAATTCCTTCTCTATGCACTTGTATCCTAATACAGCCCAATTGAGTCTGTAATTTTACTCTCACATTGAGGCTAAATAAAAGTTACTTTCATTCAAGCAGTATGGCCTTAAGCGCCGGCCGAAGATGAAGACGCAAGAGTCTTACAAAAGTGTTTGCTTGAACTTGCCTAGATAAATTCCTCAAGCAACAAGAATAATAAAAAAAAAACTAGGGGCATAAAAAAGCAATGTACCTGGTAAAAGTAAGGTCAATGCCCATAAATGAGAAAATTCGATTAAAGTTAAGGGTATGAAAAAACAGTGTGCCTAGTAAAAGCATAGCGAATACCCCTAGACAAAAGATGAATTTTAGCCATTGGTGCTTCCAAACAGAACGGCTATTGTGGTTCAATCAATAAAGCCTCCATCTAACAATGAGAAAAAAAAACCAGTGATAATGTCAAGGCAATCACCAACTCTCACCTTCTTACACATGAGCCAAGTCCACGATACATCTTTCTTGTAAAAGTCTCTTCACACTAGGGCATTTCAATTAACGTAAGATTTTATATGTTTATAAGCATCGCTTGAAAAAGTACAAGCAAGATTATTCTATCTTTCTTCGTAGGGTTCTTGACTTGTAAACTCGGAGATGATCATGCGGCATTTCGTTCATAAGCCTTGAACTTGATGATCTCCTTTTGATAAGTTGTTGACCAAGCCTACATTACAGTCTCAGCGAAGACCTCTCATATTGGTAAAATCGTACCACTTGCGAGAATACTCAGATCCCTGCTGACATGATGATAGTGAGGTAGTGTGGTTCTTATAAATCCTACATTAATGGCCAAGATAAAACAGCATTTTCCATGAGAGCGAGCGGAAAGTCTTTTCAGATTGAAAGTCTCTCATTTGGCATGTTTAAGACATCTATATTCTAAATGAAGGTTGTCCTTCAAAATTTTCCCCAGTAGAACTCAGATGATGCAAAATGGACAAAATTGTCATGCATGAATCATATTTAAACTCATAAATTTATAGTAATTACAATCATGTGTGCATATTATGCAAATAATAGACATACTTTCAGAGATGAGGGATATCACTAGGTAAGCATATCCTTATCCCCATTTGTCTTAGGTACCTACCACTGTCTAGGTACTCTCTTATCAACACTCGACCTATTCGAGTCGTCTCCTGAGTTTGGATGCTTGCAATTGTCCAAGTATCCCCTTGTCTTTGAGTACTGGCTACCGTTCGGATACTATCTTTTCTGGACACTCGTCCTATTCGAGTTATCTTTGTAGTAAGGATGCTTGTGACTATCCAAGTATCCCTTTGTTTTTGAGTGCCTACCACTGTCTAGGTACTCTCTTTTGACACTCGACCAGTTCGAGTTGTCCTCAGAGTATTGATACTTGCGACTATCCAAGTATCCCTTTGTCTTTTGGTACCTACCATTGTCTGGGTACTCTCTCCTATCGACACTCGACCTATTTGAGTTGTCTTCAGAATATTGATACTTGTAACTGTCCAGGTATCAATTTGTCTTTAGGTACCTCCTATTGTCTAAGTATCCCATCATCCATGAGTGCCTATCACCGTCTAGGTACTCTCTCTTATTGACACTCGACATGTTCGAGTTGTCCTCAAAATATTTATACTAGTAGCTGTCCAAGTATCCCATTGTTTTTGAATACCTACCGCTGTTTAGGTATCCCCTTTTCTTCAAGTACTTGCTACTATTTAAATGCTCCCTTTTTCGAAACTCGACCTGTTCGAGTTGTCCCCAAAGTTTAGATGCTGGTGACTAATCAAGTATCCCATTGTCTTCGAGTATCCGACAATGTCCAGATACCCCCTTCCCATGACACTCAACCTGTCTGAGTTGTCCTCAAAATTATATCATTGAATATTAGTAGTTGTTCAAGCACTCCATTGGTTTGTGTGCCTACTATTATCCAGGTATGCTCCCTTATCATCATAATGCTTGGACCTACCAAAGTGGTCCAAAATTATGTCATTAAATGCTTGTGTTTATCCAAGTATTCCACTGCTTTATGTGCCTGTGGTTACCCAGGTGTTCCAGTCCTTTTGAGCACTTACGGCCATCTAGGTAAGCCTCGTGCTCATTCAAATTCATGTTACCAGGAGGTGGGAGACCTTCATAAATATGCGAGGCGCATCCTCGATATTCCAACTATCAAGAGGTGGGAGACCTTCACGAATATCACAGTACGTCCTTGATATTCCCTTTATCAGGAGGTGAGAGACCTTCGTGAATAGCCGATGTGTGTCCTTAATATTCCAATTATTAGGAGGTGGGAGATTTTCATGAATATGCGGGGTGCGTCCTCAATATTCCAACTGCTCAGAGGTGGAAGACCTTCACGAATATGCGAGGTGAGTTCTTGATATTCCTACTACCAGGAGGTGGGAGACCTTCACAAATACATGAGGCGTGTCCTCGATACTCTAACTACCAAGAGGTGGGAGACTTTTACGAATATACGAGGCTCGTCCTCAATATTCCAACTACTAAGAGGTGAGAGACCTTCATGAATATACGAGGCATGTCCTTGATATTTCAACTGCTAGGAGGTGAGATACCTTCACGAATAGTCGAGGTACATCCTCGATGTTTTAGTTACCAAGAGGTGAGAGACCTTCATGAATCTTCGAGGCATGTCCTTGATGTCCCACATACCAGGAGGTGAGAGACCTTTACGAATATCACAAGTACATCCTTGATATCTCATTTTACCAGAAGGTGGGAGACCTTCACAAATGCTCAAGGAGATCGAAGACTTTCACAAAGGTGTCTCCTCGATATCACAACTTCTTTCCCTCGGGAGATGGAGGACCTTCATGGATCATCCAAGTACCCCTTCGATGCCTGCAAATGACCAAGTATTTTCCATAATTTAGTACTTGTGATCATCCAAGTACTCTTTTAATACTTGCGAACATCCAGGCACTCTCCAGAGTTCGTACTTGTGATCATCCAAGTACCCCTTCGATACCTACAAACGACTAGGTATCTTCCAAGGTTCGTATTTGTGATTATCCAAGTACTCTTTCAAAGCCTGCGAATAACTAGGTACTCCTTAGACGCCTGCAAAGGTCCAAATATCCTCCAGGTTAGTACTTGTGAATATCTATGTACTTTTTCAATGCTTGTGAATGTCCTGGTATCTTCCCAAACAGATACTCTGAGAAAGGTTGACGCATCCCCCGAGAAAGGTCGAGTAACCATCCGGTGTCTTTGATAGAGATCAGGCACCCAACAAACAGATGCCTTGAGAAAGGTCGACGCATTTCCCGAGAAAGGTCGGGTAACCATCCTGTGTTTTTGATAGAAATCAAGTACCCAACAAACATATGTCCTGAGAAAGGTTGGCGCATCTCCTGAGAAAGGTTGGGTAACCAATCGGTGTCATTGATAAAGATCAGGCACCCAACAAACAAATGCCCTGAGAAAGGTCGGCGCATCCCCTGAGAAAGGTCGAGTAACCATCCGGTATCTTTAACAGAGATCAGACACCTAATAAACAGATGCCCTGAGAAAGGTTGACACATCCCCTAAGAAAGGTTGGGTAACCATCATGTGTTCTTGATAGAAATCAAGTACCCAACAAATAGATGTCCTGAGAAAGGTTGGCGCATCTTTCGAGAAAGGTCAAGTAATTAAATGGTGTCATTGACAAAGATCAGGCACCCAACAAACAAATGCTCTGAGAAAGGTCGGTGCATCCCTCGAGAAAGGTCGGGTAACCAACCGGTGTCCTTAACAAAGATCAGAAGCCCAACAAACAGATGTCCTAAGAAAGGTCGACGCATCTTCTGAGAAAGGTCAGGTAACAATTCGATGTCCTTGACAGAGATAAGGCACCCAACAAACAGATGCCCAAAGAAAGGTTGATACATCCCTTGGGAAAGGTCAGGTAATCAACTAGTGTCCTTGACCAAGATTAGGTACCCACCAAACAAATGCCCTGAGAAAGGTTAGTGCGTCCCCCAAGAAAGGTCGGGTAAACAATTTATTACACTAATAGGCGGCGAAGAATGGTTCGAGTCTGGGAAAAGCAATTTCCCATCAAGGCGATTGAAGAAAGGTTCGAGTCCTAAACAAATAACCTATTGCTCTAATAGGCGATTGGAGAATGATTTAGGTCCTGGAAAAGCAATCTCCCATCAAGGTGATCGAAGAAAGGTTCGGGTCTTGGAAAAGCAACCTCCTCACGTCATTAGGTAAGATGATCCCCTAGTTTTTGCCAAACTCGAGGTTTGCACCTTATCTTACTCATTTCCGGTAAGTAATTACATGTATCTTCTTATTTATCTTGGTATGTGTAATATTATATTACTCATTTTCTACATAGGACACCCAGTCCCAAATAAGATATAATTTACTGCATATACATGGACAAAATTTAGGTATTTGTTTGTCTTTGAATGCAACCTCTGCAAGCTCATATTCAAAGAGGGGCAATTGTTGACACCTAAATTCTTATTAGGTTTTTTAGTTAGGAATTATCTTTTTTCGGATAATAAATAATAAATAATAAATAAATAAAAGAGGAGCAACAGTTTGCTAGGGCTAGGTCTTTATGCCTAGGCCATTTTCCTTCTTTTCCCCTCCACACAAAGGCCTAGGGCCCAGCCTTTTCTCCCCCTAAGCCCAACCCCCTTTTCCATCTTCCTCCCTTTGTCTTCTTCTTGGTTGGATATGCAACACGTGTTGAAGGCCGACGTGTGTGATGCCGGAATGGAGGAGGAGCCGATTATGTATGACGCAAAGTAGGCGGAGGGGACCCGTCTTCAATGTAAGGTGGCTTGGCTAGAGCCACCTCGATGGATAGGATGCTGATTCGGCTGGCGGAGGCCGCTCGAAGTGTGAAGGACAAACGGCCGAACCACTGTCGACTGGTCTTCCCCTTGCCTATATATAGGACGTCAAGGGAAGGCCAAATGAGTGGAGAGGGATCACCGGCAACAAGCTTCGAGAACCTCCCCCAAGAGGCTTTAGGGGAGGCTTGAGGGCGAGCAGCCAAAGATCCAAGGTTGGCCGGAGAGATGAGGGAAATCAAAGGAGCTCGTGGGCGGAGCAAGGGTGAGTGAGCAAGCTAGAGAGGGAGGAGACATGAGCGAAATCCCTGTCGTTTGTCACCACGCGTAGCATCGGTCATTGGACCGAATGCCTCCACCGTCGACGACGTTGTCTGCTCATAGCATTGCCACCCGCTTCTAGATCCGGTGAGCGAGGCCCTTTCCCCACCCCTTTATGCATAGACTGCGTCAAAACTTGTGGCCGTTCGCATCGTGTGCTCTTTAGCATCATTGACTTCGATGCCTTCGCCGCCAATAACACCATCTGCTCGCAACTTCGTTGCTTGCTTCTGGATTCGCGACGTCCCCAACACCATCCCCGACTACCCATCGCGACTCCCGCCGCATTGGGCTCGCCACTGATCACCTCACTGCCACGGCTCCCGATCTCCTCACGTAGTCCTTACGCTAACTTGATCACTGTTGTTTGCGTTGTCGCCAAACCACTTGGGATATTGCCGCAACCAAGCCTCGGGTTAATCGTCGCTAGGCCCACACGGGCTTAGGGATGAGTGGCCCCTTTGTTGTTCTTCTTCCTTTTGTGGGCTTTGATTAAAAATTCTGGGCTGGGCCCATGCCTTAGGCCCATCTGGGCCGGCGGATGGCCATTCGAGCCGGAGGCTAGTGAACCGAGTCGGACCCAACCCGGGGATCCGAACTAGGTCGTTTTTATATAATAATAATAATAATAATAATAATAATAATAATAATAATAATAAATAAATAAATAAATAAATAAATAAAATAATTTATTTTCCAAAAAATATAAGTATCCCATGTTTTCCTAAAAAGTCAAAAAAATAAAATAAAATAAAGGTAAAAAATGATTAATATTTTTAGAAAAAGATAAAAAAATCCAAAAAAATGTCTTCTTATGTTAAAAAAAATAGAAAAAGACCCAAAAATGTTTTCCTCCACAATGTGCGAAAAACCCTAAAAAATCCAAGAAGTCTTAGGGTTTAAACAAGATTAGGTACTAGAAGAGTATTAGTGATTAATTAATGTAATCAAGTCTTTGAACTTAGTTTCTTTGGCTGTGCAATAATGAATATTCATGCCAACATTCTTTACCAAAAAAAAAAAAATAATATTCCTCACAATATTTTGCTTGGGTTTTTAATCGACCCATCCCAAATTGATTAATGGTGACTCATTTTTAAAATTAACTTATAGGTTAAAATATCAAATCATTAAGTCATGAATTGGTGAACCTGGGAGAGTCCAGGTTAGGCCTAATAGACCTAACTGAACCATTAACCTCTTTCATAGGCGCCCGTCCCTAATTGTGTGCTGAAATAGAGGTCGCAACACCTCTTAATTCTTTTTTGCACTGATTAAGGACAAAATCCGTCTTCAACATGACAAAACAACAACACAATCATTTGACCCAAATGTTTATGTAGTGAACTTGTGAAAGTTTCACATTTTCGTACAAGAATTTAGCTCTAAACATAAAATGTTATGGATCTCGGGTGAACTAAACATTGACGATTTTAGAATTGACTGGTTCGATTTTAGTTTTCAATCTTTTAGAACCATAGGTCATAGGATCGGTTTCTAGCTCTAGGTCGAGAACTGATCATCCTAAATATAACGGATTTACATGTTTCGACATTGTGGCTACTCTAATGGGAAAAGATTGATGGGATGATTCCACTATATGTTTCTAAATCCTAGATACACCCAAACTTAAAAGAATCAATCATAAAAGAGGAGTATTCTCATGTTTTCAATTCTCTTAGATAATGGCTCTCAAAACTCTCTAGAGTGTGGACATTCTGGTTTGCAAAAAGCTCTCATTTTGTCGAGTCGATTTCTATCGCCATGGTAGTCTCTTATGTTTTCTTTAAACCCTTCCTTCCCTGATTCTCTATCTCTGTCTGGTAATGGCGATTTCCTCTGCGCTATCTTCCATTTCATCCCATCGCGACTCTCTCTTCTCCATTTTCAGCTACAACATCCATGTTTTGCTTCACATCAGTGACCTTTCTTCCATCCGTCAATTTCTTCATCTTCTCCATGCAATTGCGATCCTTTCACCATGAATTTCTTTAGCCATATCTATTTTTCATGCTCTATATTCCCATTCCGCTTTATCCTCGCATGCATGGACTATCTGCTTCCCATCTCACCATCCATAGCGCAATTTAGCCCTAATTCACCCTTTTACCATCATCGTAGCCAGTGCTTTCTTATTCAGTGTTTGCATGTAGTCGCAACTCATCGTTACCAGTAATTTCCATGGCCGACTCTACTCACCAAGATGATGCTCGGGTTGCTGCTCTTTGTCATCGACTTGGCCGACTTTGGCCTGACCATGGCGTTGACATTTGGGAAGATGACGTACCGCCAAAGAAATTGCAAGAATGTAAACTTACATTAATTGGTAAAATTCTGTCCAACCCTACTATCAACTTTCCTGCTTTTCAGAGTACCTTAAGAAGAGTCTGGCGCAACGACTATGTTCAAATCTCTACACGTGAAGATGGATTCTATATTTTTAAATTCAATACTGAAGGTGAAAAGCAGCGTGTCTTAGACAACGGCCATTGGCTGTTTGGCCATCACCTAATTATTCTCATACCTTGGTTGCCCAATACCCCTCTACACTGCTATGACTTTACAACTTGTGTGTTTTGGGTTCAAATTTTCGGTCTTCCTCTAGAACGCTGCACAGAAAATATGATTACTAGAGCTGCCCGACAAATAGGCAAGGTTCAGGAAGTGAGAATTGAAGGTACTGATAATTCTTTAGCTAAATCAGTACGGGTTAAGGTTGAACTCAATTTACAAGAACCTCTGCAATCTGGTAAACTCATCAAGGTGGACGGGAAGCATATATGGCTCGACTTCAGATATGAACGTTTATCACATTATTGTTATTCATGTGGTCTTCTTGGCCATTATGCCATGTACTGCAATGATATTCCTTATGATGCAGCCAAACTTGAAGAATTTGACAGCTTATCTTATGGTAAATGGTTGAGGGCAGAGGTCAATCAACATAGTCCATTCTGGTTTGCATTTTATGACCAAAATTTTAATCAAGAAGATGTCGAAGAAATAGTACCAGAAACTCAACAGCAGATAGCTCCATTACTCCTTCCAGCTCCTCCGTCTCCTCAGCAGCCTTCGGCAATAGTGGAAAATAGAGCAGAACATTCATCAACAATTCTGCAGCCTTCTCCTCCAGTCGACCTAAAACAGAAATCCATTATGTTCAACCAGCCAATGCTTCCACATAGTGCTGCAGAGGATTCCTCTATTTGCAAGAAAATTAAGACTCCACGATCAGTCTCCAGATCTAGTCCGCTGAAAAAAACCAAAAGATACAATCCTTATGGGATTTCTTCTAATGTCAATTTAGTTCTTGATGAATCAACTCTTCTGGATACCCCTATTCTTTCCACTGAAGGGGTTGGAACATGGGCTGAGGTGGCTTGCCTAAAAAAGCCACCACAGGACAAATGAGGATCATCAGTTGGAATTGTCAGGGGCTGGGCAATCCCCTGACAATTCAAGCATTACAGGCCCTTGTGGCCAGTGAAAGGCCTAATATCGTTTTTTTGATGGAAACGAAAAATCAAGACATGATGATTCAGCGTATCAAGAAAAGGCTGAAGTTTTCAAGCTCTTTTATCGTTAATCCTATGGGTGTGGCTGGAGGTTTGGTTATCTTTTGGAATGACCAGGAGGTGACATTAAATGTTGAGCATTCTACTTGTCATTTTATTGACACTATTTGTACCAAGAATCAGACTGCTAAAACTATGAGACTTACCTGTCTTTATGCGCCTTCCATATTCCATCATAGACAGCAAGTCTGGGCAGATATCAGACAGATTCGAACTTCAAGTTCCTTTCCATGGGTGTGTATTGGCGATTATAATGATATCCTTTATCACTGGGAAAAACAGGGCAAAAGAATCATTGAGTCATATAGATTAAATTCCTTTCGAGAGTTTGTGAATGATTGTCAGTTTATGGACATTGAAAGTAAAGGCTGCTTTTATACATGGGTAAACAAAAGAGACAGTGCTGAAGCCATTAAAGAAAGGCTAGATAGGGCCTTATGCACCATTGAGTGGAGGTTATCTTACCCGGGGGCAGAAGTCTTCGCTTTCCCTCCTTTAGCCTCTGATCATAGTCCTCTGCTCTTACTCACTGAACCGCATTCTTTTAAAAGGAAGAAAACTTTCTGTTTTGAAGCTTTCTGGCTGCAAGAGAAAGATTGTAAATCAATCATCAACAATGTATGGACTTCATCAGCAATGCGACCTCAATCATTAACTAACAAGCTTCAACGTACTTCATTTGCTCTTGCCAAGTGGAGTAAATCCCTTCAGAATCACAGCAACAACCAGCAGCAAGTCTACCTGTTACAACAGCAACTTCAGAATCACATTAATCAATCAGGTCCTACCTATGACAAAGCATTTGTATCTAGTCTACAAGATGAAATTCGCAAAATATGGCAGAGGGAAGAAACATATTGGGCAATGCGTTCTCGAATCCAATGGCTACGGGAGGGTGACAAAAATACTAAGTTTTTTCATGCAACTACAATCCAACGTCGACAACGAAATCGAATCAGCATGTTAAAGGATGACCACCTTGGCTGGATTCGTGATTCTACTCAGCTTAAGAGTATCACGCAATCCTATTTTGTACATCTTTATAGCTCAATTGGCTTTCGAGATTATCATCATGTTCTTACTCAATGCCATCAGGTCATCACAGCAGATATGAATGCAATTTTAACAGCAGTTGTTACTAGAGCGGAAGTTAAACAAGCTGTTTTTCAGCTTGGAGCCAACAAAGCCCCTGGCCCGGATGGTTTTAATGGGTTATTCTTTCATCATCACTGGGATATTATTCACGAAGACATCTATACATCAGTTAGCAATTTTTTCAATTCAGGAGTGATGCCTTCTACTGTCAACAGGACTCTAATTTCTCTTATCCCTAAGGTGCCTCATCCGGAAAGGTTAGAACAGTATCGCCCTATTAGTCTCTGCAATTTTGCATAAAAAATCATTTCTAAAGTGTTGGCCAACCGTTTAAAGCAGTTTCTTCCAGAACTAATCTCATCAGAGCAGAGTGCTTACGTCACAGGTAGACAGATTCAAGACAACATTATGGTTGTGCAAGAGGTTTTGCATCATTTAAATCACAGCAAACGAAAGAAACATTTTCAAGCGGTTTTAAAGCTCAACATGCAGAAAGCTTATGATCGGATTGAGTGGGATTTTTTAGAGGACTATCTTAAAAAACTAGGCTTCCATGTTCAATGGGTTAGGTGGGTAATGCAATGCGTCACCACCACCACATTCAGTGTCAAATTTAACGGTGAATTGTTAGATTCCTTTCATCCTACAAGGGGTCTTAGACAAGGAGATCCACTATCTCCATATTTATTTATCCTTGTCGCCAATCTTTTATCCACTCTCATGCACCAAGCTGTCCAATCAGGCACTCTCAAAGGAATTAAACTGAATCGGTACTGCACTACTCTTTCCCATTTATTTTTCGCGGATGATGCAATCTTTTTCTTGACTGGAACTACTCTAGAAAGTCAGAACCTAGCCAATGTTTTACATCAGTATTGTCTATCGACTGGCCAAGCTATCAACAGAAACAAATCAGGTTTATTTTGTGGTAAGCACTGTCCTCTGAATTTACAACATAACCTTGCTGCAGAGTTACGAGTTCCTGTTATATCTAAGATTGGCAAGTATTTAGGTATTCCATCTGACTGGGGTACATCTAAGAGGGATATGTTTGCATGGATTTTGGGTTGGGTTTGTGCTAAACTTGATGGCTGGAAAGAGCACTATCTCTCTAAAGGAAGAAAGGAAATCTTGCTAAAGATGGTAGTGCAGGCTCTCCCGCAATATGCAATGTCTATTTTTAAACTTCCAGTTTCTATCTGTAAATCTATTGAGCAAAGAATTGCTAAATTCTGGTGGCAAACAAGCAGTACAACAATTGGTATTCATTGGCGATCATGGGATATTCTAAAACAGAGGAAGATGGCAGGTGGTCTCGGCTTTCGTGATCTCTTAACCTTTAATAAAGCCCTCTTAGGAAGACAAGCTTGGAGACTATTTCAAAACCCTACCTCACTTTGGGCTAAACTTTTTAAAGGCCTATATCATCCTTCTACCAGTTTTTGGCATGCACGACATACAACCAACTCCTCTTGGGGATGGAAAAGTTTCCTATTAGGTCGAGATACAATTCTTCCTAAGCTTCAGTGGTCTGTGGGAGATGGACAGCATATAAATATTTGAGAAGATAAATGGCTTACCTCGGCATAATAGGTGGACCAAACCTCGATCGAATCTCATCCGGTTGCTGGTTTCATAATCCCTCCTGCTCAGGTTTGGAATCTCTCTCTTCTTCATCAGCATTTTGACCGGCATATTGTTGAGGAGATACTCACTATTCCATTAAGTCGTGCTCCTTCAGCTGACCATCTTATCTGGACAGGCATAAAATCAGGTCAGTATTCAGTTAAATCGGCCTATAACTTCCTTAGACAATCAGCCTACCCTACGAACCCCAACCTTCCCTCATCCTCTTATAAGCCATCAGCCCATCTCTGGCGATCTATCTGGCATCTCAATACCCCTCCTCGGATTAAAGTTTTTATCTGGTCATTGTGTCATAATGCTCTCCTTACCAAATTTAATCTCTTTCGAAGACACATTTTACCAGACCCTCTCTGTCAACTCTGTTCTATGCACACCCCTGAAACTACCGAACACATTCTGTTGTTTTGCCCATGGACATCAAAGATTTGGTCCCACCAAAGAGTACAAATTCCTCATTCAACCTACAATAGAAATCGAATGGATGCGTGGCTTGAAGAAGTTTTTGAAAGTCAAGTGGGTTTACCTTCCAAAGCGATCGTTGCTTCTATCCTCTGGCAGATATGGAAAGCGCGCAATCATTTTATTTTTCGGCAGCAGCGAACAGATCCTGATCAACTTGTAGATGCAGCCCTCGCAGACGCAATGCTATACCGGAACTCATTGCAGCAATCGGCCATTTCGGACTCTGCTCTACCCAACCCTAATCGGCTTTGGACTCCACCAGACTAAGGCAGTTTTAAGGCGAATATTGATGGGGCTTTTACCTCTAATACCCACTTTGGTGCGATCGCATGTGTCCTCAGAGATTCTACTGGTATTTTGATTGGTGGATGCAGCAGTTCTGTTCGTGCGTCCTCAGCCCTGCAATGCGAAGCTCAAGCCCTAATTTCCACTCTTACTTATTTGCTAGAACAAGGTAAGGAAGAAGATCACCTAATCATCGAATCTGATTGTCTGACCCTTGTGGAATCCATCAATGATCGCTGTTCATCACCATGGGAGATTCGAGCTTTCGTTGCAGATGCTTCTGTGCTGCGTCGCTCCTTTCCTTGCTTGCGAATTCAGCACTGCCGAAGAGAAGCTAATGCGGCAGCTGATTGGGCCGCTAAGGCCCAAGCACGTAAAACTCTTTCACCTTCTTGGCCCAACTTTCCTCCTGCACCGTTAACGACTTTGCTGTGTATTGACGCCCTATCTACGGGTTGTAATTTTCGTCCGCCTTGAATATGAATATCTCTGTTTCTGACCAAAAGAAAAAAACTCTCTAGAGTTCTAATCAGTTTCTCTTCTAAAAATAAGCTTTGAAAATCGGGATAAAATAAGTTTGGATTGGGGCCACCTGGGGTTGAGCACCCACCAAAATAGGTTTGAGTGCCCAACGATTGCACTGAAAATCACAATAGCTATCAGGCACTGTCTGGGAGCCTAGCTAGCTTTGTTCAAGCACCCAAACTTGGTCAGATCCTTGGCTCGGTGCCCGCCTAGTGGCCTAGTTTGTCTAAGCACTAGGTTGATAGTTTCCTTGCATCTTCGCGGTCCACCTCTAACTCTTGCCCCTGAAAACATTCCAAGTATCCCATCAAACACATTTGTGTGTCAATTCCAAATCAAACGGGAATACTTCGAGCCATAATCAACAGATCTCCACTTTAGCGAGAAATCCAACTTTATCATCATCGATTGACATCTCTCCCGAGCCCCGTTAGCCTTCTCACCTGTTGCAGATGTTGACGAGTCCTTAGAGTAATATGCTTTGTTAACGTGTATGCTAGATCATGCCTTGTGCACATTTTCAATCTATACGGTTCCCTATGACACATGTAGCACCTCAAATCTTGCATTACAAACTTGTGTGATTTGGTAGTGTGCGTACATGCGGGAAGAGATCAATAAATGGTTCCACTAAAATCGGTAAAGAGAAAGATCACATACATATGAGCTGATCCCAAGTCAAATGTAAAGCTTCGAGCCATAATCAACAGAGGCTGACTTGATCAATTAATACAGAAAAAAAGAAGTGTATGCTAATGAAAAAGAGGCTGTGAAAACAGCGTCCATATGTATAATTTATGTGGACGGTCCTGCCTTCTCTTCTCTCGCAGATAGCAAAAAATTGTCGGCGGGGACCATTGCTTTGTCCGAATCTTGATGAGAGCCTTCCGGGATCCTCCATCATTAGCGGAAGGCAGGACCATCCATGTGCTTCAAACAGAGACTCGCCCCGTCGGGCACGTCACGTCTCGGTCATTCGGACCAAGTCATTTCCTCGGCACCCTTGTGGAAGAAACTCGGCTCGGGCACGCCACCGATTCAATCTGCCCACCAAGTCGTTGGTCCCATTTGCGTGCGCTCTCAGATATCCATAGTGGACAAACGTGCATGATACACTTGGAATATACGTTTGGAGTGAAGAGACTTCGCGCATAGTCTGTGTCCATGGACCCTTATATTGTCTAATCCATTGATCACGATCAATCGTCGATTGGCTGTATGAATATGGTTTGTGTGCCTTTCTTTGATGTTTCCACAAATCTATGTATGTAGATGACATTTCAACATCTCCTTCATCAAGTGATGTGGGAGAATGATTCAACATGTCTTAGACAAGCAAGTCGCATTAAGAGTGGTACGTGAAATTTGACTGATGGTGGTAGATGCATATATATGGTAGGAGTGAAATTAATTCTAATACCATGTTAGAAAGAAACTTAAATTAATAGGAGGAGAGAGATTACGTGAATATAAATAGCACGTTGAATCTATTGTAAAGTGATGTAAGACAATAATTTAACATGCCTAATTATAAAGATGAACTATTCATCTAGGGTTCACAATTGATGCTAGATCTTTTTTTAATTAATTAATTCATACCACACCAATATATAATTTTAGTAGCCCATATTACAATGTCACTACAGATCCTGCAGATCTAAATATAGACCTACATTTGATTCCTTTTTTTATTCCCATTGACCTTTGAGGTTGGGGGCCATAAAGAAGTCATTACCAAGCATCATAACATACACAGGTGAATCCAAGGGAGGATGGTAGATGCTGTCACCCCAGTCTGTAGATGTATCGTGCGATTTTCATTCATTATACTTAAGCGAAATCTCTTTGGGGTTCATCGCCTCTCAATAAGATTTGACCAGGTATGTTTACTCTGATCCTTTTTAATAAAAAAGTCTGCATTCCCCATTGATAAGATAGTAGAATATAGTCATGTGTCACTACTTTTATCAGGGTTTGTCATTACTGTCAAGATGTCCATCTCTTGAACATCCATCTTTTCGTTGTAATAAAGAATCAAGCCATTAATACTCCAAAAATGTCCCCTTCTATCCTTTTCCAGTGGAGAACGTGGAAGGTCTCCCCTATCCTGATGTGATATCGCCCCTTTGGCCGATATAGACGGTCATATTAGCCTGTTTCAAGTCCTCCACGTTCGTCCTCAAGTAGGCTCACCTGTCAAAAGTGGGAAAACTTAAATAGAATCATTCAATTATAATCATGAGGTCTTAATTCATTCATAACTGTGAGGCCTGTCAATGTCGAGCAAATTTGAGGTTAAGATTTTAGTGGTCCAATTTATTGAAGTATCGTCCTACGGTACTTAAATATTTAGTTTGATTAAAGCTTTTAAATAAAAGCTATCTTCTCTTTATTGAATAATATGAATCTTTGCATTGGACTTTTTAGTATGGTGCAAGAGCAAAGTCTATGCATTTCTCATGCATTGAATTTATGTTCTATATGTGTAGTTCCTTGGCCTTCAATGGCACGTGGTTTCCTTGGTACTATTTCAATCTGATTATGTCATACCGACACTTAATTATCGTACTGGACTAGAACCTTATTAAATACGAAGTCCCACCAATTGATATCTGGAAGTTTATGGATTGGAACAATCAATACATTCGTCCAATTTTCGATGGATGACATTGCTACAGCAATTCAATTGCGGGTTACCGACCAAAAAAAAAGAAAAAAAAAAATTGCGGGTTCACCTAGCTTCTTCCGTCGGTCAAGTTGTTTTCATAATTAGGGAAGAGAAAGGTACTAGTCATTGGTCAAAGTCTGCTTTCTTGTTTCCTAAATAGATTTCCGTACTTTTATGTTTTTAACGAGACTCAATCAGTTTTAATGTTGCACCGCCAAGTCCTGTATAACAAAGGGGAGTTCCGGAACGCGTTACAAGCGCAACAGCACATGAGAGATCACTTGAAATCCTATGAATGCCATGAAAAATCCGCTTCTCTTGCTATGTTTCTCCCTTGTCTTACCTTTTCCACTCACAACTTCAGTTCGTCTCACTTTGCAAGAAGGCTCCTCCCTTTCAGTTGATAAACCTGACGATACTTTGACGTCGGAAGACGGTGCTTTTGCCGCGGGCTTTTATCCCGTGGGAGAAAATGCTTATTGCTTTGCCATTTGGTTCAGCAAACCATCTTGTAGTATCCACAACTGCACCGTCGTTTGGATGGCAAACCGCGACCAGCCCGTCAATGGAAGATCCACAAAGCTCTCTTTAAGAAAGAATGGTGACCTCGTACTGATCGACGCTGATCGTACGGTTGTTTGGGCCACAAGCACCGGCTCATCCTCCGGGTCATCAATGAAGTTGCTGCAGCTCCTTGACACGGGCAATCTTGTCCTTCGTGACGAGCAGCACGTCATTTCGTGGCAAAGCTTTGACACGCCGACCAACACGCTTCTTCCTCTACAAAATCTCACTAGGAACACCCCGCTCGTTTCCCATCGAAGCAAGACCAACTTCTCTTCCGGCTATTACAAGCTTTATTTCGACAACGATAACCTTCTTCGTCTTCTTTTTAGTGGCCCTAAGATTACCAGTATCTATTGGCCAGTTCCATGGCTGAATAGTTGGCAAGCTGGAAGAACATCTTGGAATGATAGTAGAGTTGCAATTCTAGATCCTTACGGGACTTTCACTTCATCTGATGATTTCAAATTCTTAACATCCGATTATGGTGCAAAAGCTCAGAGAAGATTAACGGTCGATTATGATGGTAATGTTCGAGTTTATAGTCGGTCTGAAGGAGAGGAGTGGTCAGTTTCATGGCAAGTCATATCTGACCCATGCACAATTCATGGCACTTGTGGACCTAATAGTATGTGTACATACCACCCTAGAGAGGGAAGAAGTTGCATTTGTGCTCCCGGATATGAAAGAGAGAACCTTTCCGACTGGACTCAAGGATGCAAGCCTAAGTTCAACAGTTTCTGTGACAGCAAAGTTGAAACCGAATTTGTCGAGTTACCACATGCCGATTTTTATGGGTATGACAAAGGATACTTTCAAAGGTACACACTCGAGAGGTGCAAGAAATTATGCTTGGATTTGTGCAATTGCTTGGGTATCCAATATAAAAACACGAACTGTTACCCCAAGTTGCTTATGTTAAATGGCCGATATTCACCCGCTGAGGTAGGGGGCATCCACTTCAGGCTCCCAAAATCCAATCTCTCCTCTTACAAATTACCGAGGATAGAGTACGCTGCTCTGCAATGTCCAGCCAACGAAGTTTTGCTACCAAGAACTTACGTAAGAAGACAAGAGAGTTTGGCAATCAAGATTTTGCTGATTTTCGTTGGGGCAATAGCTGGAACGGAGGCCATTGTTGTACTCACGGTTTGGTGCTTCTTACGTGGAACCAGCCGAGAGAAAGGTAGAGTTCACATCGATGGATACCACGCTGGACTGACCGGATTCAGACGGTTCACGTACGACGAGCTGAAGAAGGCAACACGGAATTTCAGTGAGGAAATAGGAAAAGGAAGTGGAGGAACCGTACACAAGGCTGTGTTGTCAGATTCCAGGGTTGCAGCGGTCAAGCGGCTCCTTGAGGCTAACCAAGGTGAGAATGAGTTTCTGGCGGAGGTTAGCACCATAGGAAATCTTAACCACATGAACTTGATTGACATGTGGGGGTACTGCGCAGAAGGAAAGCACCGGCTTTTGATCTACGAATTCATGGAACATGGTTCCCTAGCGGAAAATTTGTCTTCTCCAACTGAACTCGATTGGTCCAAGAGGTTTGAAATTGCAGTAGGGTCAGCTAGGGGACTTGCTTATCTTCACGAAGAGTGCTTGGAATGGGTTCTTCATTGTGATGTGAAGCCACAGAACATTCTCCTCGATTCCATGTACCAACCGAAGGTGGCGGATTTTGGATTGTCGAAGATGCTCAAGAGGGAGGGATTGAAGGATTCAGGCTTCTCAAGAATAAGAGGAACAAGAGGTTACATGGCTCCTGAATGGGTTTACAATATGCCAATCACCTCCAAAGTAGACGTGTACAGTTATGGGATTGTTCTGTTGGAGCTGGTGACTGGTAGGAGTCCAACGGGAGGGCTTGCAAATACTGAGGGTGGTGATGACAATGAGAGCAAAAGGTTGACTTCTTGGGTGAGAGAGAGGAAGAGAACGGAAATTCCAATGGAAACATGGATAAAAGAAATTGTGGATCCAAGGTTGATAGGGGAATATGACACTAGGATGGTTGGAGTTTTGGTTGCAGTGGCTCTTCAGTGTGTGGAGGAAGATAGATATGCAAGACCCACCATGAGACAGGTGGTGGAGATGCTTTTGGGCTGCAGCGATGAAGATGAAGATGAAATGATCCTAGCATAGGTCCTCTATCTGTACCTCTAGAATAAATTGTGATTATAAGGTAAAGACCTTTGCATGTTTACAAGTATAAAGTAATGATAGTCACTGAACGTTTCAAAGTATAGGGTACTAGTCTTTGGATTTATCATGTTATGAAGTGTGTTACTTTGCCTTTGTCTTTATGTTATTTATTGGGAGGATGATATAAACAATCCCGAAGTTTTTGTTGTATTGCATTTAATATACGCTATTTTTTAAAGATATTCACTTTGCGACTTAGACTTCGAAAAATACCACCATGTTACTTGTTCGAATTTTTAGAACAATAGTTGGCCATGGCTAGGCTGTTTGACATCTAGGCATGGCAATAGCAAAGCCTTGCAGCGGCAAAACCAAGCCAGGCTCTATGACTGGATATGGCCAAGCCAAGCTAGGCCTTATCCTAGCTTCCCTTCCATGCCATTTCCATGGCTGAGGCTAGGATAGACGTTGGTCCTCCCTTCGCCTTCTCGTAGCTCATTGGCCCCCATGGATGGCCTTGGCGCACCCAAGAGAATTAGATGCAACATGCCTCATCTTAGGCAAGTCAGTCAAGCAAGGAGTGCAAGTTATTTCAGTTGATTGAGGAGGAATCTTAAGAACAATATGGAAACTTAAACCAAAACTGAGTGATACCTATATTAATTTATCTCAAGAACGATAGGACAAAAAAGCCCATTTCGATGGAGTCACATTTAATCAACATAGATTAAGTGTAGCTAAGTTTTGATCAATTAACTTACTGTATAGAAACTAATTTAGTCATCAAAGGTGAAGATATTTTTTGCCTAACAAGAAACGTAATACTTAAGTCATGGGTATTTCAAATTTTTTTTTTTTGAATTATTGTTGACACATAAATTTTGGCTAAATATTTAGAATTAAGATTACATAGAAAATTAAGAACTAATTTGGCCCCTACAAAAAAAGATTTTTCGCATCACCTAAGTATTAATATCATTCGCATCTACTGAGTTGTACTTTCTATTTACTTTTCCCTTATTTTACACTATTTTCGGATAAATAAATAAAAAAAGAAAAAAGAAAAAAAGAAGAGAAATGGCTTGGGGCTGGGCTTGACCCTAGCCCCTTTTTCTTTTCCGCGCAGGCCTAGGGCCCAGCCCCTTCATTTTCTCTCCTCCAGCCCGGCCTGGCCCCCTCTCTCCTTCTTCCTCCTTCCTCCTTCCTCCTTCCCTTGCGTTGTGCCTTATGTGTAGAGATTGACGACGTGCACAAGGACAAGGACATCGGCGAGAGACTTGGATGGATAGGATGTGACTTCAATGCGCCAAGGAGCTCGAGGCGGTAGGCTTGGCCTCCGCGGATAGGGCGGTTGATCGGATGCCAATTCAGCCGAGGGGAGGCCGGTCGACGCACCAAGGATCGGCGGCCGAACCACCTCCGTCGATTGAGCTCCTCGCGTATAAATAGGACGAGTGTGAGCTTGGTTGAGAGACACAGAAGAGGCAGCAAACTCAGAGGACTTCCCCGGAGAGACATCAGGGGAGACTCGAGAGTCATCAAGAGAGGCTTGAGATCTGGAGAGAGAGAGAGTGAGCGGCGGGGGGTTTCTGGAGATAGTAAGCCAGGGCTCTGATTTCTCCCTGTTTTGACCATGCCGCGCTGGAGCTCGCGGCTGTCCAACTCGCGCGAGCTTTGCTCCGGTGTGTTGCTTAATGCTTTGCCTTGAGTCCCGACGTAATTTCGAGCCCCAATTGGTCCGTTATTTTTGGCCTGCGGAGGCCCGCGTGGCTGGCTGAGACAAGCTCGACTACCTCTGTCCCAGATCGTTGGGAGTAGGGGCACGAGGGAGTCGGGTCTGTGAAGGGGATACCGGGTCATGAATCAGGTCAGGCGTGAGGCGCTTTCTGGGCTAGGATTTCTGCTTTAGTGGGCCAGACTTGATTTGGTATAAATCTTGGGCTGGGCATTTCTTTTAATTGAGGGTGGGCTTGGGTTTCTTCAAAAAAGGGAAGCTCTGGGTTGGGCCCATGCTTGAGGCCCATTCGGGCCGATGGTTGACGACTCGGGTCTTTCCCAACCCGGGAATCCGACCCGGGTCATTTTTTTTAACAATATAATGTTATTTTAATAATAAAAGAGAAAATTAATTTTTTTTTCAAAAATTAGAAATATCCAAAATAACTTGCATTTTTCCAAAAAATAGAAAAACCAAAAAAAAAAAAAAAAAAAAAGAAGCCTTTGAGTGGTTTTCCTTTAAAGCATATGTTAATCTCTAAAAGAGAGAAAAAAAGAAGTCTGAAAAAAAGGAAATCATGTTTAAGTTTTTGAAAGCAAATATTGACTTATTCTAATTACGCCTTTATGATGCATGGATTTCTATCTCCTTAAACCGATGAGGAATTGAATTTTAGAATTTGTGATTGGTATAAAATGCTACACAAATGATTTATCGATGTTTAAACAAGATTAGGTACCAGAAGATTAACTAATATAATCAAGTCTCGGATCCTAATTTCTCTAGTTGCGCAAAATAAAATATTTCCTCCAATATTTCACTTAGATTTCCAATCAATCTATCGCAAATCGATTAGTGGCAACTTCTATTTGAAATTAACTTGCGAGTTAAAAATTTGAAACATAAGTTGTGAATTGATGGGCTTGGGACAGCATGGGCTAAGCTCTATGCTTAGGAAGCCATTAGCCATCACACACAAGTGTTGAGTTGTTGAATTTATCAAACATACTCACCCCTAGTGAACACCGGAAGTAGAAACAAATAAAGCAAACACCAATCAATTGTTGAGTTGTTGACATCAAAATCTTAAATTGGATTATAAAAGTGATGAGAACAAAACTAAAGCAAATAATACACAATTTCATTTTTAGTTTGATAAGTTTTGTTAACTAAATTACATCATTTATTTCATTCTAAGTTAAATAGATTGGTTGATTAAATATATCGTTTAAGGTACACTCTTTATTCTTTTGTTTTGTTTTAAAATTTAAACTTAAGAAGAAAAGAAGTTTGGGATGACAGATCCATAGTTTGTAAGTCAAATGTCGGTCACGTGGCCAATTGGGTCGCGTAGGCTTATTTTCAAATTCCCTTCCTTCTTCATGGGTGACCTGTCCTCCCCAATCTTTATGGAGTCTTTTATGTTTGGATGCCCCTTCGTTGGGCTTTTTGTTTAAAGACTCTTGAGGTTCAATAATATTGAGAAGTGTTTTGACCAAAAAATCCATTATGGCGCTTAAGAATTTATATTATGCATATTAAATCAGAACATGCATGTTATATCATTCGGATATTTTCGACCATGTCATATATCCAGGTTACATTCAATTTCATATAGACTAGATTAAATCATGTGTGTCATGTTATGTTCCTCACGTTTCAATTGTTTAGTGCTGCGCAAATCTTTTTCTTCAAAAATGAAGAAAGCCTTGTATTTGAGTGATGCTCGGATTTTCAAGAAGACTGACCAAAAGTCCATCACCGGTGCAGACTTCCGTTTGCAAGCTCGCCAGTTTTAGGTAATTTCTTTTATGATTACTTGAAACATCATGTTACCTTTCGTTTTCATAATGTAAGATGCTCATTGCATGCTCTTAGGCTTCTATCAGTTTTGGATGTTCAATCGTTGCGCAAAAAGGGGCTTGGGAATGTTTTATTGCTGTGAATCTCTATCTTGCGTGTTTTCACTTTATCCTCGAGCAGGATACTTGTCTGTGTATAGCACTCGGAAAAAAATAAAGTGGAACCCAAGTGTGAGATCCACGTCAATCTGCAAGGAAGGAGATATGCTGTCTTTTTACTTTTTAAGACAAAATAGTGCTCAAATATGAGATCCCACGTCAGTGAGTGTTTCTTAGTTTCTGGGTTATTGTTTGTAACGTAATTAGGGTTGTTTGATAAAAGAAAAAACAAAATTTAAGGTGTTGAATAATGTTAGTTCGGTCCGATTGCATCTCAGGGAACTGAATCAAAAGGATGGAACCATGAATAGCCCAAAATCGTTTGGCCCAGTCCAGTTTTAAAATTGGACCGGTGCTCACCATTGGAGGCTAACAATATGACCTAGAGGGAAGGTGAATAGGTTGTTTTAGAAACCTTGACAATCTTTCGGGAAAATTAGTTGATGTTAAGTAAAGATCATGTTAATGTGATTTTTCAATGCTTGTGATCATAATGCGTGCTTATGAGAGTAAAAAGAGTGAAATAGTAGCACATAACTATATATAGTGGTCTGACTTTATCCTCAAGCTTATGTATACTATTCAAACTGACAAACACAAGCTAGGCTAGATTTCACTAGTAATTTGCTCAAAAAGTTACAATAAGTAAGCACTAAGATTGCACTACGACGACTTAGTTGTTGCTCTTACTCTTGTACACGTAGTCTAGATGTGACATCCTGAATTTTAGGTTCTGTTTTCAATTGAATGAATCGGGCTTTTCATCGACGCACCTATAGTTCTATCCTCCGAGCTAATTACTCACGAGATAACTAGTCTATTTGAGGAAGTCATTAAGGGATTATAATGCAATAGACTTGAGAATTCGACCAGGAATTGACTACTTCACCGTGCTAGCCTGCAAGGATAATTACGGCACAATTAAAAATCGATTAGAGACTTGAGATATGTCGACTCGACTAAGCCATATGATTAAGTGTGAGTGATTCCACATAATTGCAAAATTCTCGTCGATTGGCACTAGTTCAATTTTTTTGTTGTTTTGGCACCCCGTGTCTACATTTGAAACCTCAAGATTTTTATGATAATTGAGAGTCGCCAATGTGTCGAAAATGGACAATGTGGCTCGAAAATAATCGACCACGAGTCAATTACATTGAAAATTTCTAAAAGCTACCCAAAGAGCGGCTAGGTTACGCTAAAATTGCGCCATATTGAAATTAACCACGAATTTGAATCCGATTTTAGAAATTGAAAGTTTTGTGATGTCATTATTTATTGAGGACCATCGACCCATCCTCCGAAAATTTTTCTACAAATCGAGATTTTTTCGGAAATTTCAATATAGGGCCGTTTTCGATAGAAAAATTTTGAGGACCTTTTTTTTTATTGCTTTTTTGGGATACAAGTTGGTTCTATTGGCGATGAAAAATGTCAATTGAAGTGTGCAAATCTTGGTGGAATTTATGGGGGCCGAATTGAATCCAATTGAAGAAGAATTGAGCTCAATTTGGGGAAAAATGTTACAAATTCGTAGCCCCCATGGTATGCAACATTTGGGGCATCAAGAAAGCTTCTAAAGGAAGTTTGTTGGTCTACAAAGTGGCTAAGGAAGCCAGCCCATGTTGGTGGGGCCTTGCCAAGGGAGAAGAGGATGAGGATAGAAGACTTTGGGCCAAAAGGGTCCCTCCACTCTTGAGTTGTCTTCTTCTTTTTTAGCAGAGTGCTTTCTCCGTTAGAGGCCATTTTGAGCTCCCAAAGTTGCTGAAAAAAACTGAGCCAGCCGCCCCCTACTTGTCACACGCTCGTTAGATAGTCACCGCTTGTCGCTCGTATGTGTTGCGCCCTCGTGCGAGCCCACGCCCCTACCGCGTCTTCTTGCTTGTTCCGTCACTGTGTCGGTCCTCCTGATCCTCCTTAGGCCACGTTGAGGTCAGCTGGAGCCCTGTCATCGCCATCCTGTCGTCGTTCGCCTTCACCATTCACCGTTGCAGCTCTGTCCATCTGTCCCATGCTGTTTCTAACCCTTCTAGTCGCTCGGCCCAACTATTTTAGTTCTTGGACATAATTGAAATCCAGCAAGGGGCCGTGAGCTTCAAGGCTCGTTTTGGGCGGCTTTCGAGCCTTGTCGGGTGTCACGGCTTCAGAGTTTGTTGCCTGTCTCCACGTTGCCGTCATCATGGACTCACCGGATCGCAAAACTAGTGAGTTTACTCACTAAACTCTGCTTATGGAGTTAATAATGCTTAAGGGTTGATTACTTTATGCTAAGTTTGGATTAGGTGGTTAGAACGGATCAGCGATTTAATTATTCATTTATGCATGTTAGGTGGTTAGAATGGCTTAATTAGGGACTAGATAGATCGTATTATTTATCTAGATTGGTTCAGTAATTTTCTAGGCCTATCTCGGTGTTTAATTAGGCATTTCCGACCTAGGTTTCTATTTTTGGCATTTAATTGTATTTATTTAATTAAATTTTGTAATTATTTAATTATTTATTATTTTTTGAAAATTATACTAGAATAGCCAGTGACCAGAATTTCGTGCTGATTGCAATTGTATGCTTGGTTTATATAATTGAGTGCTAATTTGTGCAAATTGAGTGAAATTTGTGATTTTGGTAATTTATTCCATAAGTGTGGAATTTCGGTATTTTAATTAGAAAATACCGGGTGTCAGTTTTTAACACCAAGATTGTATGTGTGGACTATGTGAATAGTGAGATTTTTTGAATGAAAAATATTGCATGTCAGCTTGTGAGAGCATGTATCGTTAGCTTGTGAGAGCCCCTTTGCATGCCGGCAGTATACTATATTTGCCTATGTGCACTTGATATATCAGCTTGTGAGAGCAGTATACTTATTCAGCTTGTGAGAGCATATTTGCACATCAGCTTGTGAGAGCAGTATACTGTATTAGCCTAAGTGCTTTGATACGTTAGTTTGTGAGAGCAATATACCTTATCAACTTGTGTGAGCTAGATCATTTATTAGCTTGTGGGAGCATGATCTATTTATCAGCTTGTGCGAGTTACTATCTATCTATATCAGCTTGTGAGAGTTATGACCATCTATTTCAGCTTGTGTGAGCAGTGGTCATATTAAATTGATAGATAGTATGGACCAAATTGATTGTGTTGAATTAAATTGATTGACTAAGCTAATCGATGAATTGGTTTGAATTGATTGGTTGAGCATATGAATTTTATTAACTTGCAAGAAGGAACTAAGACAAGGTAAGTCCTCTGTCTTATGTGTGCATAGATTGCCTTTAGGTGTATTTCCTTCTTAGTCAGAATTTAGGGAGTGAACTTGTTGAGACATTGTCTCACCCCGTCGTGAGCTCAACCATTTCAGGTCCTTAGATGGCTACTCCTCCAGAGCGTTTTGGCTGGCCCATGAGGGTTACCGAGTGGATTCTTAGTTACCCCGACCCCGAAAGTCACCGGGTCTATGAGCTGGTAGTGACCACCATCTCGGTTGAAGATGACCTACCTCATAGGGTGCCTCTTCGATTTAAAGCATGGTTTAGCTATGAACCCAATGGATTCAGGGTGGGTCCCCTTAGAAGTTTTGAACTCCCTGCTGCGGTAATTGATGCTACTCTAGACAAGGATGCAGCTAACCCTCTCAATGGTGTGGTGGAGTACCCGAAGCCCCCGGAGCCTTTGGAGACAGAAGAGTTAGCGAATGAGTCTAACTAGCTGATCACGAGATAGCTTTGTTTTGAGGACCGATCTTTTATGGACTCTTGTGTATAGACTAGTATTGTAATTAAATTAGTCAATTGTGTATAAAGGTGTGTGGTTTGGTTATGCTTTTCCCTGCTTTTCTATCCCATTTTTCTGTTGTCTGGGATTTATTTATACATTTCCGCATGTGCATTAAAATCAATGGGTCGGCAACGCGACCTGAGACGTCACATTTAAATCAACCACCGAGGGATGTGCACGTGCTCGAGGATCAGGGTGTGACACTAGACTACTTAGACATCACAAATATATTACTCGATGAAACAATTGAAACGGAGCTTATCGCTAAGAATAGCTACAAGCAAATTTCCAGATCTCGAGGTATGTAACTCTCTCTCTCTCTCTCTCTCTCTCTCTCTCTCTCTCTAACATTTGGTATCTATGATCTTCTCTTTTATAACCATATTTAATCTATCCATTGGAGGTAGACTGGAGAAGCAAAGAGCTGTCAAAGTTACCGTTGAGCTATTGTCCAGAGATAACGCTGCCCATACAATCCTTTGTCCAGAACATTTGCATGCTACCCAAAAATAGCATATTTGTTGTCTTTTATTGCAATCTCTGACAAACCTATCAGACTATCTAATTACCTGATTATTGTTTCCACTTGAATTCTGCTATTGTGCGAATCCATAGGTACAATGGCTATATTAACTGAATCAAGAAACATTATCAACATGTACATTGTTACCACAACACCAATGTAACATCCTGAATTTTCGACCCCATCTCGATAAAATGAAATGAGCTTTTCACTAATTCGCATATGGTCATTTTTCTTTGAGCTGATCACTATACTTGGTAAAATGGGGTCATAAACTCATATTATGACCCATTTTTAGTTAAATGGGTCATATATGGGTCAAGTGAAAGTTAAACGTGGGTCATAAATAGGTTAATTGGAAGTTAAATGTGGTTCATAAATGGGTTAATTGGAAGTTAAATGTGGGTCATAAATGGGTCAAGTGAAAGTTAATTGTGAGTTATAAATGGATCTAAGAAAGTAAAACACAAAAAGAAATTGGTCTAAATAGAAATGGGCCTAAATAGGTTATTAAGATATCCACTTTAAACCCATAGCCTTTTTTAACATTATAAAAATGTTTTTTTATTTCTAAAAAATTGAAATTATAATCATTTTTCATATTTCAATTTTTTTTCTTTTTTCTTTCTTTTTCTTCCTTCCTTAATCGGTGGCCGACAGGGCGATAGTCGGCCGCCGGCCGGCGACAGGCCAAGCAAGGCCTAGCCTTGCCAGATCTGGGCGAGGCTTGAGCTCGCCCGTGGTCTGTTGCCAGCCGTTGTCGTGGCCAGCGGCCGGCCGAAGAAGAAGAAAGAAGAAAAAATAATTATTAAAAATTAAAATTTATATTTTAAAAATATAAATTATATAAAAAAATATTTTTAAAATTAAAAACAATTAAAAATTATATTTAAAAAATTAAAAATTCGATTTTTGAAAACAATATTTTAAAAAGAATTATAAAATTTTGCATTAAATTTGTATTGCATAAAAAATGTTAAAATGTTTGTATTGCATAAATAACAATACTTTTTTATATAAAAAAAATCATAAAAATGAGCTTTTTTAGGTTTTAGTTAAAAAATTGTCATGTTACAATTTTTACTTATTCAATGGTTTGTTCACTTCAAATAAGAAAATCATGTGCATAGTTTAATTTTTTTTTTTATAAATATTTCAATTTATTGGTTTTTTAATTTAATTTTATTTGCTATTTTTAATTTAATTTGAAGTTTTAATCCAATTAGCATATAGTGGAAGTGGGTTTTCCTAGAATATTAATATGTTTTAACAATACGGGTCGGGTCGGATCGGGTATGGGTCACTTGATTTACACTATAAGAATATGGGTCAAAACGGGTTAAATGAGTCAAATATGGGTCGGCCCATTTTTGACCTGACTCATACCTAACACGACCCACCCATTTGCCACATCTACTAATTACTCACTAGTTAACTAACATATTGTGCAAAGTTGTTAAGGGATATAATCGCGCTAAAATCCCTAAAAGCTACCCGGTTAATTAGATTGTACTAAAATCACGTTCGGTTGATTTTAACCACAAAATTGAACTCGGTTTTGGGAATCAAATGTTCGAACATGTCACGATTTATTTTTAGGATCTCGTTTAATCTTTTAGGAAAATTCTGTTGAGCTCGGAATTTTGGTGGAAAAATCAAAATTGGCAAATGAAATGAAGGAAATTCGGAGGGGCACCTTTATTGGGAATTTTGACCACCTATTTGAGTTGCAATGTGAAGAGTTGAAGGGAAATTTGTAGGGGTGCCTCCTTGGGATTTTTGACCTTCAAACTGAGTTGATTTAGTGAGGAATTGAAGAGGAAAATGAAGAAATTCGTAGGGGCTGCTGCTATGTGGGTTTTTAGGCACTAAAATGAAGTTAAATGGTGAAGAAATCAGAGAAAATAGCCATTGGTGCATGCCTTGACTTATGATGGCTAAAGACTTTAGGGGAAATCACTCATTACCTCGATATTTTGCATGAAATCTCATTGGCTCAAGCCAAGACTTTCATGGCTCTTATCCCTCTCTCTCTTCACTCTCTCCTCCCCTGTGGTGTACGCATCCCCTGCTTCAGTCGACCCTTCTTCTTTCTTCCTCATCTCTTCTCTTTTCTTTTTCAGCAACCAACCCATTTTCCCTCCAATCTCCCACTCTCCTTCTCTCTTACGTGAATCAGCTCTTCTCCTCCACGCTGCTTCTCCTTTCTCCTTCTGCCAGTGCCTTCATCCCACAAGCAGCATCCACCCACACACCTCTCATCCCACCACCAAAGTCCAACTTCCCCGCCAGCTCATCCCTTCACGTCACCGCACCATCATCACCCTCTTCCCTCATGTCTAGCAACCCATCTCCATTTCTCGCCACCATTCCCTCCTCACGCAAGCAGCTCCATCCCGTCACGGCCACCACCAACACAACACCACCCTCACACCAGCCTCACCATACCGTCCAATTTAGCTCGCCAATAGCCATTGAAACTAGCCCTACAAAATCGAACAGAGACTAGCAACTCAGAACTGAAACCAACAACAAGCAGTGAGCTTGCAAGGCTGTTTTCAACCCCTTTTGAGCCTCCTTTGGAGCCGTCGTAGACACAAGATTTCACCACCATCGCACCACCATTGCCGTTAACCCATTGGCTCGCTAATTTGGTGAGTTAATGCGCTAATATTGGATTAGGAAGTTGATTGCACTTAGTTAGGTGTATTAGTGTTAATCTAGCTTGGTTAGATTAATCTTAATATGGATTAATGTTGATCTAATTGGTTGGATTAGCACTAATGAGGGTGGTTTAGTTTGGTTTAGTGAATTTCTCCCTGGATCAGTTCACTGGACCCTCACCGTTTTCTATTTTCATGGATGGAAATGTGCTATAATTTTAAGGTTGCTTTCTCTTGAGACATGTTTTAGACATCTTTAACTATAACTTATATTTTACCCAAGATTTTAGAGATTTAAAAGAATAAGATTTCAGCTTCGTCATTTGCAAAATAGAATCTCGGACTGTGCTGGAATCTGTGACATTTTGAGTTTGCGCTTTTGCATGTGCTTTTAAAATGAATAGGTCGGTGATGTATCTTGGGAATCTCGCAAATTTAATCGACCGCCAAGGGATGTGTGCGTGCTCGAGATTCGGGGTGTGACAACCAATGACTCGATATTGATATCATAGATGATCTTTCGGGTCCATTGGTACTATTCATGGGAAATCCGTATCACAATGTAATGCAATTTTCTGTTCATTTGATCATACCATGGATCTTGCTTGGTCCTTTGTAATAAACATTTGTGTATATCATAGTAAACATTATATTAAGGGTAATTTGGACATCATCAAAATTACTTGAAGATATTTCAACAACACTCACCCCTACCAATAATGGGAGTTTGGGTAAAATTTAGGTAACCACATCCCTGAACCCGAAATCTTTGGTTTGCAGGAGTAAGTCAGGTTCCCATGTCTTTCTTGACTCCTTATTGACCCATAATAGATTAGTGATGGCTCCTAAACTTACTATCCAATGAATCAATTAAATGAAGAAGCTAAGTTGTGTACGGTGGGATTTGTAAAAGCCCATGCCAAAATTAAGCATCATCTCGCAAGAGGGACCATTCAATGTCTACTTGGTAATCCATCAAACTCATATCCGGGTGATAATCTTACACTTAGATAGTCCATTCAAGAGGATTGTGACAATAAGTGATGCAAGAAATGGAGATTAAATGAGCGTTTAGAGAATGCATGAAACGACGATAAAACAAAAAAAGCTGAAAGGGTTGAATTCACTTATGAAATCAATCGATTCCAGAGCTTTAGTTTCACGCCCGAACCTCAAGTGCACGAACATCCCTCGATGGTCAATAGAATTTGTGACATTCCTAGAACGCATCGCCGACCTATTTGTTTTATGCACATGCGGAAGTGAATTAAACAAATTTCAGACACCAATCAACACAGAGATAGTAAAACACATGCCAACACATTTTTCATAAAACACACTTTATATACATAACTAGGTTAAACCTAGAGGTCTATATATACCAGTCTCTGTCGCAAAAAGAAACTATTAAGCCACCTACGCTTTAGACCCTTCAGTCTCGGGCTCTGGGTTCTCCACACAAGGGACCTGAAAAATGTTTAACCATGACGGGGTGAGAATAAATTTTAGCGAGTCAACACTCTAAACCCCGACTAAGATGAGAATTCACTTAGAGGTAGCCTAAACATGCACCATATAGGACTTACCTTGCCTTAGCATCTCTCTATACCTTAGCTCATCACATAAATCATATGCACATAGCAAATGTATTTAATAACTAGGACATTTCATTTCATTCTCAAATGATCATATGGGTCTCGATTATAAGGCCAAACCATTATGACACATCTTATTTTGTACCACACAATTTTGTCCCATAATCAGGCGCGACTATCTCATATTGATGTTTCATTTCACGCTCAATATCTAAACTTAAGGTCCTAAAGGTGGCTCCCATGAACATACGTTATCGTGTAATACTTAGTCCTTGACCACACATAGCAATAGTACACGGCCCTAGAAGTGGCTCCCATGAAGTTACATTATCGTGTAGCACTTAGCCTTTTACTTCACATGATAGTAGTGCAAAGCCCTAGTGGTGGCTCCCATATGACTCAAGTCGCCATGAGCACTTAGCCCTTAACTACAAGGCCCTAGAGGTGACTCATAGGAAATTTTGTTGTCGTGTAGTATTTAGTCCTATACCTGGTTCACAACACATTTGATTTCCTCAACACAACACATCATCTTTCAATAGTCATCACATAATCACTCAATTGCATAATTTAGCAATCAATTTCACATATTATCAAGAAAAATCTCTAAGCATGCGGAAAGTCAACCATATCACCAAATATATATTATCTAGCAAGCTAGATACCAAGAACAACCACAAAACTATAATCGGCCCTAACTGGTAGAAACTGGGACTACTCATACATCTCTAAGTTTAATTCTAGAAACCTAAACAAATAAGTTCAAAAATTCTCAAATTTGAATATGTTGTAAATAACACATAAACGAACACTTTTCATGAAGAAACCTTAGCCCATATCTTTCTAGATTAAGAGCAATAAATTGCTCAAATCGTTACAAAAACTGTGTCCGTGTTCAGAAAATCTGTTTTCCAAGATTAGTTTGATTCGAAGTCCAAAAATTGTCCATTTGATCTGAAATTTGACAATATTAAATTACACGATGTGATAAACAACTTTTGTGAAGGAATTCTTTCGAAATTCGAACTCTAAGAGTTGATAAAAATCCAATGAACACCAAAAGGTCATTGGTTCCAGCACAAATAGAGGTTCTATTTTGTTTTTAACGAAATTGAAATCTCATTCTTTTGAATCCCTAAAATCTTGAGTAAAATATATGTCATAAAAAAAAATGTCTAGAACGTTTTTCAAGAATGAAGTAACTTCAAAATTGTAGAACATTTTCCCCATAAAAATAGCAAATGACGAGGGTCTAGTGACCAAATCCGAGAGAAATCCACCAGATTAGCCTAAACCACCCTCATTAGTGCTAATCCAACCAACTAGATAAATATTAATCCATTTTAAAGCTAATCTAACCAAACTATATTAACACTAATCCATTTTAAGGCTAATCTCACTTAATACTAATTTAACTAAGCTAATTAACACTAATTTAACCCATAAGTGCAATTAACAACATAATTAAGGATTATGGAGTTAACTTACAAAATTAGCGAGCCAACGGGTTCATGGCGATGGCAGCGTGACGGCAGTGAGATCCTATGTCCACAACAGCTCCAAAGGAGCTCGGAATGGGCTGAAAACAGCCCACAAGCTCACAGCTTGAGCTGGAAAATTGGTTCTTCTTATGTCAAGAAGAGGCTGGTTGGTTCGGCTTGGGTTGGTGGCAAACAGCGTTGCAGGGACGGACGGGGCCAGGTGGACGACGGTGGCTTGCAAACGGTTCAGTCGGAGCTGCTAGTTGAGCGGCCAAACCAGCAAACGGGCAAGTTGGACCAATGGGCTTGGGGAGGGCAGAGACGTGGATGGGGGTGGCAGTGATGGCTTGGTGGCTAGTTTAGTGCTGGCTTTGGGCTGGTTTTCTGGTGGTTGGTTGCTAGTTTTGTTTTGTTGCAAGAAAATGCAGATGAAGAAGATGAAGTGAAGAAGAAAAAAAAAAGAAGAAGAAGGTGCTGCTGGTTTTGTTGGAAGGGAGGGAATATGCACACACTAAGGGGGAGGAGAGAGGGAAGAGAGAGGGGGATAAGGGCCATGTAAGTCCATGCTGTAGCCAATGGGTTTCCCCTTGAAATATCTAGCACTCGAGTGTGTTTGGCCTCAAAGTCTTCTGCCCTCCCAAGTCAAGGCAGCAACCAATGGTGATTTTCCCCTCTAAAACTTCACCAACAAGCCAAATTGAAGGCCAAAAATAGCAACCCAGTAGCCCCTACGAATTTCCCTTGATTTTCTTCCCAAATCCTCACCAATTAATTCAATTTGGTGTCTAATTTATCCCCTTGAAGCTGCCATACGAATTTTCACCATTTTCTCCACAAAATAACTCAAACTGGCAGCCAAAATTACCAATTAAGGTGCTCATCCGAATTTCCAAAAATCCTATTTATCCAATTTGATTTTTCCGCAAATTTCCGGGCTTGATGAAAATTTCTCAAAATATGAGACAAGGTCTTGAAGATAAATCGTGACACACTTGAACGTTCGATTCTTGAAACCGAGTTTAATTTCGTGATTAAAATCAACCGGACACGATTTTAGTACAATCTAACCCACCGGGTAGCTTTTAGGGATTTTATCACGATTATATCCCTTAACGGCTTCACCCAATAGGTTAGTTAACTTGGAGTGATCAAATCAAAGAAAAATGACTATAGGCAAGTCGGTGAAAGGCCCATTTCATTTTATCGAGACGGGGTTGAAAATTCAGGATGTCACATTTAGTAATTATGTCAATCTAAATTCAGCGGTAGGATTCAAGGTCCTAAAACTATGATACTTATAGTTCCTAAATGCAATGTGGATTTTTTTTTTTTTTTTTTTTTGTTAGAGGTGAAATTTCATGATCCTTGGCAAATATGATGTCTAAGTTATTAAGAGCGGTCCCCAATTCCTAACATAGGATTCGACTTCCTAAAACTACGATGCCTCTAGTTTCTAAAAGTAGAGATAGGTAGTAAGAAATGTGGGTTTAAGAGGGTGAAAGATTGTGGTTTTGGCTTAGGAGTTGAATTATGCTATTAACGGCAAATTCAATCCCTAATTTTTGTAAATGCATGAATGGCTTATGAGAAGGGAAACTTAGGTATCAACAAGCTACAATGTCTCTAGCTTGTAAATGCAGAAGGAATGCAGCAAGAAAAGTGAGTGCAGGATTAAGTGAAATCCATGTTTTTAGTCAAGGGTCGTTGACCGTGAACTTGGTCCGTAATTTGCATGGAATGTATGAATGACTTATGAACGAAAATTTAGGTGTTGATAATACTATTTGCATATGACTTGTGTATGAAGAAGATGTTCATTCTACATACTGAAATACACATTACTGAGTGTTGATTATTTTATCATCTTTAAAATATCATAGGGACATTTTCACTACCATGCTAATGAAAATATAGCGGAAGGTTAATAGCTATACGAAAATTAAAAGTCGTGTAGTATTGTGTAACATTAACGTTTCGGAAAAATGTACATTGCCTCCAATTCTCTCCAGACTGAAGAGAGTTTTGTAAAATTTCCTTCTTTTGTCCATGCATGGATTTGGTCCTCAAATGGAGACTCGCTCGTCAAGCACGTCAGATTCCTCCCTTCGGGGTAAGTGAGTTCCTCTTTCGCACCTCAGAAGAGACTTGACTCGGGCCATGCTATCAAGTCAATGTCCCGCCAAGTCGATGGTGGCACATGTACAATATTGGTTGTGCGTATTTAAAGGCAAAAAAGAAACCAACCAGATTCCCACACGGAGAGAGAGAGAGAGAGAGAGAGAGAGAGAGAGAGAGAGAGTTGAAGGCAACGTTTTTCGACTTTCTTCAGTCTTCTCCCGATGGGCATTTGCTTCTGGGTTGGAGTCCTGGAAAATTCAGGTAGTCATTCATCTTGCGTTTTCTTTACGTCGTCCTTCCTCTTTTTTAAGCACCTTCCGAGAAGCTGTATCCACTTTTATGTCCTTACTCGTCTTCTTTAAGTAAGGAGGAGATCAGCGTGACTTAGAAATCGGTGTAGGGAAAAGCTTGAGTAGCGTTCGAAGGAGGTCGTGTTTGATCAGAATTCCGATCCATCCTGACGTTAGTAAGAACTAAATGGGTTTCGAAGCTGGAGAACAGGCTCGAGATCCCGTCCAAAATACTGACGACACGTCCAACTTGGAAAATCCGGTTTGTTATTTGACTTGCCTAGTCATAAAGATGAACTACTCATTTTAGTTTTTGCAACTGATGCTAGACCTTATAATTAATCAGTTCCATATCGCGCAAAATTATAATCTAACCGATCTCTGCCTTGCTATGCGTGAGCTTTCCCATAGTAGACCATCTCACTAAATTTGGGTGTTCATTGACTAAATCACAATGAGAATTCTTCGCCACTAATAACTTTTTGAGAAATGTTAATCAAAGACAAATTTATCAAGTTTGTATAACAAGTGATAATATCAAAACTTGTTATTAGGTGATGAATTTAGCCTGACAATTTATCTAACAAGTGATAATATCAAAACTCGTTATCGATTGATGAATTTAGCCTGAGTTGTTTAACAGCTCGTTTTCAATCTACCACTCTTATTAAATTGGATTTAGGAGTCAATTTAGTATAGCTGGCATTGCTTTTGCATCAATCCATGATGGCATGCCAAAACAGGTTATTCCACCACTGTAAATTGGCTTTAGGAGTCAATTTAGATGGTTCGCATTGCTTTTTGCATCGGTCCACAATGACATGCCAACCTTGGAATAGGTTATTCCACCACTGCATATGAAATTTCACCAGTTTCATCTTCTCATAAATGCAGTAATAAACCTACTTTTCAACCAATCACTAGAAGATTCTTATATAAAGGATGAAAAAATAAAATAAAATAAAATTACTCCTTGGGATAATCTATAGACACCCTTACTTTTTTCATGTTCTATGAAATTGATGTCATGTATAGTCATGGTTATTTATTAGAAGTTAAGAATCATTTTGTTTGAAGGAAAAACATCTTCAAAAAAATACTTTCCAACTTTTCGTTGCTTGAATGACAGAAAGATATGCGCTGAACAGAAAAAAGTTTTTATGTTGACTAATAAGCGCAAACCAAAGCGGAAAAATGACTTCTCCTGCACGTAAAGAGGAAATCAATTTCCCTAATAGGAAAACAATTACATATCAGATCTTATCGTGGGAATCTCTCTCTCTCTCTCTCTCTCTCTCTCTCTCTCAAATTCATTAGGTTTGATTGTTCCGAAATCTGTTTTCAAAAGATTTTCATTATATTCTCTATTATTTTGTTGCACTGCCGAATGGACAACAAGAAGATGCCGAGTCAAAAGTTTTTAGCTGTCTTTGCTTAATATAAATCCACCAAATCCAAAAATATGACTAGTGGATTCTTTTTTATTTCCCATCAACCCTTGAGGTTGGGTCATAAATAACTAATTATTGAGTATCATAACATACACAGGTGGATCTGAGGGAGGCTTCCTTGGCTTTATTTGAAGATGGATCGTGCATTTGTTATATATTTATTTCCCAAAACTTCTTTATCGTCCTATTCCTCTCCATATGATTTTAGTAAATATTTTTACACTAATTATCTTAATCATAAATTCTTTTTTTCCCATATATAAGATAGCGTAACATAGACTGATGTCTCTGCTTTTGTTGGGTTCTTAGCACGATCAAGATGTCCATCTCTTCAGCATCTTTGTGATTTGTTTTCCTAATATTGCGTGTACTTTTAGTGGTAATCAATAGCAAATTGTAGATAATTAAGCTATTAATGCTCCAAAGATGCGCCTTCCTATCCCTATGGTCGTTGGGCCGCCAGCCAATCCATCGTAACTAGTTTCCAAGTCCTCCACGGTCGTCCTGAAATGGACTCACCTGTCAAAAGTAGCAAAACTTAAAGTGAAATCATTTGAATACAATAAGGCGCTAATTCATTCAAAACTTTTAGATTTGTCGATATCAAGCAAATTGGTGATTCCGAATTAAAATTTTAATAGTCAATGCTGTCAAAATATTATCCTATGTTACTTGGCTATTGAGATTGACTCCAAACCTTATGTATGTATGATTTCCCACCACATGTTATTTATTTATTTTTTTGTCGAACATTTAACAATGTATCATAGCCATACTCCTGCATTCTTCACGTGTCGGATTTATTTTGTTTATGTGCGGCTTTCAGTCCTTCAATTACATTTGTCTTCTTCATTATGATTTCAATCACTCAATATGACCGAACCTTTTATATATATATATATATGCTCTCTCTCCGATTAATAACTTAGAATTTTGGACCAGGCTCTTTAATTAAAACAATTAGTACATATTTTAAAAGGATGACATTGCAATAGAATTTCCAAAGCGTGGCCACGTAAATTCTTTCCTCGGTCCTGTTACTGTCGTAGCCTAGGAAAGAGAAAGGTACCGGTCATTGGTCAAAGTATGCTTTCTTTCTTTTCTCCTGAAACACGAAACGAACCCCGATAAATTTTCGTCCTTTTATGTTTTTTAACGAGTGCTAGTCAGTTCCAACCTCACCAACTCTTATATAGCGAAGTGGAATTTGGTAACACACCTTATGGGCGTTTTAGCACCTTGGAGATCACCTGAAATTCCATGCATGCCATGAGAAACCCTCTTCTCTTGCTATGTTTCCCACTGGTCTTATCATTTTCACTACATCTTCAGTTCGTCTCACTTTGCGTGAAGGCTCCTCCCTTTCAGTTGATAAACCGGACGATGTTCTCACGTCAGAAGACGGTGCTTTTTCCGCTGGCTTTCATCCGGTTGGAGAAAACGCTTATTGTTTTGCCATATGGTTCAGCAAACCCTCTTGTAGTATCCACAACTGCGCTGTAGTTTGGATGGCAAACCGTGACCGGCCCATCAACGGAAGATCCTCAAAGCTTTCTTTAAGAAAGAAGGGTAACCTTGTACTGATCGATGCTGGTCGTACAGTTGTTTGGGCCACAAAGTCACCCTCCGGGTCATCAAGGAAGTTGCTGCAACTCCTTGACACAGGCAATCTTGTCCTTCGTGACAAGCAGCACATTATCTCATGGCAAAGCTTTGACTCGCTGACCAACACGCTTCTTCCACTACAAAAGCTCACTAGGAACACCCCGCTCGTTTCCTCTCGAAGCAAGAACAACTTTTCTTCTGGCTATTACAAGCTTTATTTTGACGACGATAACCTTCTTCGACTTCTCTTTGATGGCCTGAAGATTACCAGTGTCTATTGGCTAGATCCCTGGCTTAGTAGTTGGCAAGCTGGAAGAACAACTTATAATGACAGTAGAGTTGCAATGCTTGATCCCTACGGGAATTTCACTTCATCTGATGATTTCAAATTCTTAACATCCGATTGTGGTGCAAAAATTCAGAGAAGATTGATGGTCGATCATGATGGTAATGTTCGAGTATATAGTCAATTGGAAGGAGATGAGTGGACAGTTTCATGGCAAGCCAAATCTGAACCGTGCGGAATTCATGGCATTTGTGGACCTAATAGTATGTGTACATACCACCCTAAGGACGGAAGAAGTTGCATTTGTGCTCCCGGACATGAAAGGGAAAGCCTTTCGGACTGGACTCAAGGATGCAAGCCTAAATTCAGCAGCTTCTGTGACAGCAAGTCGAAACCGAATTCATCAAGTTACCACATGCTGATTTTTACGGGTACGAGAAAGATTTGTATAGGAATTTCACTCTTGAAGAGTGCAAGAAACTATGCTTCGGTATGTGCAACTGCTTGGTATACGGTATAACGACTCTGTATGTTTCCCCAAGTTGAAACTATTAAATGGCCGACATTCACCCAGTGTTACTGGGGACATCTACTTCAGGGTCCCAAAATCCAGTCTCTCCTCTTACAAAATACCAAAGATAGAGTATGCCGCTCTGCAATGTCCAGGCAAAGAAGTTTTGCTACCAAGGACTTATGTAAAAACAAATCGGAGTTGGGAAATCAAGATTTTGCTCGTTTTTGTTGGGGCAACAGCTGGAATGGAGGCCACACTTGTACTCATAATCTGCTGCCTGTTATATAGAAACTGCCCAGAGAAAGATGGAGCTCACATTGATGGATGCCACATGGGGCCGACTGGGTTCAGACGGTTCACATACGATGAACTAAAAAAGGCAACATGGAATTTCAGTAAAGAAATTGGAAGAGGAAGTGGAGAAATTGTATTCAAGGCAATGTTGTCAGATTGCAGGGTTGCAGCGGTCAAGCAGCTGCATGAGGCTAATCAAGGAGAGAATGAGTTTCTGGCAGAGGTGAGCACCTTAGGTAATCTTAACCACATGAACTTGATTGACATGTGGGGATACTGCGCAGAAGGAAAGCACCGGCTTTTGATCTACGAATTCATGGAACATGGTTCCCTAGCGGAAAATTTGTCTTCTCCAACTGAACTCGATTGGTCCAAAAGGTTTTCGAAAGCGGTAGGGTCGGCTAGGGGACTTGCTTATGTTCACGAAGAGTGCTTGGAATGGGTTCTTCATTGTGATGTGAAGCCACAGAACATTCTCCTTGATTCCATGCACCAACCAAAGGTAGCGGATTTTGGACTGTCGAAGATAATCAAGAGAGAGGGCCTGAAGGATTCAAGCTTCTCAAGAATCAGAGGAACAAGAGGCTACATGGCTCCTGAATGGGTTTACAATATGCCAATCACCTCCAAAGTAGACGTGTACAGTTATGAGATTGTTATGTTGGAACTGGTGACTGGCAGGAGTCCAACAGGAGGGCTTGCAAATACTGAGGGTGGTGATGAGAATGAGAACAAAATGTTGACTTCTTGGGTGAGAGAGAGGAAGAGAACAGGAGTTCCAAAGGAAACATGGATAAAGGAAATTGTGGATCCAAGGCTTACAGGGGAATGTGACAATAGGAAGATTGAAGTTTTGGTTGTAGTGGCTCTTCAGTGTGTGGATGAAGACAGAGATGCAAGGCCTACCACGAGCCAAGTCATTGAGATGCTTTTGCATGATGGAGATGAAGATGACATGATACTAGTATAGGTTATTTTACCCCTCTCTCTAGAATAAATTACGACTATAAGGCAATGATCTTTGCATATTTACAGGTATAATGTAATAGCAGTCACTAAATATTTCCAAGTGTTAGTTATTAGTATTGGTATGTATGCAGTCATGAAAGTATGTTTATGTTAATTTACCTCTGTATTTCTGCTACTTTTTGGGAGAATAATATAAACAATCTCCAACTTTTTTTTTTTTTATATTGCATTTTCATCTGCTATTTTTGTATATTGGCTTTGTGACCTATGCTCTGAAACAAACCAACACTTCAAATGATCGAATCATTAGAACTATTGTAAATGGATGGTGTGAATAGGTTTTTCTCGTTAAAATTTCACTATGCAAGGTGCAGAAAATGCGATCAATGAATGCATCCCAACTTTTTACATATCGTACAAGTATCAAATATCCAAAAAGCCTATAATAAAATAGCCTAAAACATTGTAACACCGACATGGAGACTTCGTTAATAGAACCTATTCAGTATATATAATAAAACCAGTATCAGATGAATATCATGACAAACCCAAATTTACTTTATAATCATCATACCTAGGTTATCTTTCATATCAAGAGAGACATATAGTTTACAAGTAGAAGACCGGCAAGTTATTAAACGATCTTTTTGAATTATTAACCAGAAGATATAAGAAAATTCCTTAGTTTGCATCACAACTATTCCCGTTTTTGAACGACTTCATTTTTTTTTTTTAGGTTAAACCTTTTTGTCTAGCTGAAACTTACTTTAACATAATCTGTCTTCCTTAACATCTTTCTCTTATACTCGTAAATCAATCCTTTTTCACAACAAAAAACGTTTTGTCACGAACTTATACTGTTCATACATTCAACAATTTAATATAGTATTGTAGTGTTTTAAGATAAGTTAAAAATTGTTCTCTTTTTACGTTATTTGTGTAACAAATGGCCTTTTTGTTTAAAAAAGAAAGGACTTAGGCCCAAGAGACTCAAAATTCTCATCTCTTACGAGCGTGAAGCTGCACCTTTGAAGCCCAGCAAAATAACTTCATTAAGCCAACTAATAATTGCTGTAGCTAGTTTAATAGGCCGGGTTTTATTCGGCTCACATAAGCTAGCTCCTTATTAGACTAATCAAGAATCTTTATATCTCACCTTATTAGACCAACTTTGTAAAACAGTGAATTGCGATATTAGTTAATATAACTCACAGAAAAACTCTTACATATCTATTATGTAAGAGGAGTATTCTCATGCTTTTAATTCTCTTGAATGATGGCTCTCTAGCTTCCTCGCGAGTTTCTCTTCTAAAAGTAAGCTCTAAGAATAAGATTTCATTAAATCTGGATTGAAGTCACTTGGGTGCTCTGCTACCGCGTCAGAAAAACAAAATAGCTTCTGAACACTATTCCAGTGTCCGATCAGCTTTGTCCGGGTGCCCAAACATGCTCAATAGCTTGCCCACTCCTTTGCCGAGCGCTTGCCTGGTGGTCTAGTTCGCCCAAGTGCTTGGCGGGGCAGTTCCTCACATCTCCTATTGTTTGCTTTCGTCTCGTTGCCCTTGCAAACACTTCTAGATACATGAGTCGATTTCGAGTCAAATGGGAAACTTTCGAGCCAAATAAACAGAAGCTAATTAAGTAAATTAATATTAAAATTTTATGTTCAAACTAAAAGGGGCATGAAAATAGGGTGACTTAATGATTGATATAGTCAAGTTCCGTTTACTTTGCAGAAAATGTGATATTTCTGGAAAATAATTTTCCATGAAGCAATTTTCCAAAAAAAATGACAATACTTTTCAGTGTTTGGCTTGAAATCTGAAAATAAACTAAAAATATTCTTGCAATTTGCTATCTAATTTCATTTTCCGGAGAAAATTATACAAATCGAATTTTTAATTATATTTTACTTGTAATTATTTTTCCTTTTCTTTCTTTTTTTCTCTTTTTGCTTCTTTCATAGCCTATCACCAATCACAGGCAAGCTCGAGCCTCGCCTAATCTGGTGATGTGACATCCAGATTTTGGGTTCTAATTTCGATTGGATAAATAGGGCTGTTTTCGTTCGATTGAAGCCGAAGATTGTGAAATTGGGAAACGTGAGAGATCTTTGGATGAGGAAAGTAATCAATTTGATGAGAGAGACATCAATTGATTTTATGGAAGTCTTTCGAGAGAAATTCAATAGGAAATTGGATGCAGAAATGAAAAAGGGGAAATCAAGAACTCTAGTTGGAATTTTCTTTGGGATTAATTGAGCTTAATTCAAAAGAAATTGGATCAAGAATTTGAGAAAATTCTTTCTTTTGAAGTTATTCTCATTTTCCTTTCCCTATTTAGCCAAACACATTTTCCCCTATTTTTCCCACAAGTTTCTCTTTCCTTCTTTCTTTCTTTCTTTTTCTTTTTTCTCTCTCTCTCTCCCTCTCTTTTCCCTCGTGCGTGAACCCCTCCACCGACTGGCCTCTTGCTGTCTTCAACTTTGCTTCTCCTTTCTTTTACTTTTTTGACTTTTTCAAACGTATCCTCTCTCTCTTGTCTTTATCTCTCTCTCTCGGTACTTGCTCTCACTCTCTCGACATCTCTCTTCTTCTCCCTCTCCGTGTGCCGAACGAGCAGAAGCAGGAACGAAGACAACAGCTCGCCGTCGCGCTGGAGCACCGTCGCCGCCCGCGTGCTCTGCCGCCGCTCGAACGCCCTCCGCCTTCCTCTTCCCCTTCTGCTGGTGTCGATTTCTTCTTCTCCTTTGCACTACTCGAGGTCCCAGCAGATTTGGGATGAACACCGGAACAGCTAGCGCCGTACGCGACGCCACCGACCTTCGCCTGTCGCCGCCCCCATCCTCTTCGCGCTCGCCCGCGCGCCGCCGTGCGCCGCCAGCTCCGTTCCCTCTCGCCAGGCGACCTCCCCGAGCGAACCAGCCTCTGTTCAGCTCGGTTCCGCCCCGACCAGCCGCCGCCCGACCTCCTTCGGCCACTGCGCAGCTTCGCCAAACCTCCCCGGCGTCCCCCTCGCCCTCCGCCGGCCTCCCCTCGCCGCCCTAGCCGCCGGACGAGCTTCGTCCAGCCAAGAACAGTGGCTGGAAAAATGGGTTTCCAGCCCTGTTCAAGGCTCGTTTTGGGCCGTTTCCGGGCCCCGAACCCGAGCCGTGCTTTGGGAAGAATTGTTCCTCGCGTCGTCCCCGTTGGATTGATCCGATTTGCACGCGATTTGGTGAGGAATCTCACTAATCCCGGATTATTTGACTAATTATGCTTAACGTTGGTTTAGTTTTAATTAATTATGTTTAAGTTGTTAGATTAGAATAAATTAGCAATTATTAGTCAATTGTGATGCAATTTAGATAAATTGATTGCGTAATTAACAAGTAGACGTGGTCTACTATTTATTGGAAGTATCGCGAGAATTTTCCGACCCCTAATTGGGCTTCAATTTGACGATTCGAGCCTAAGTGGGATTTTTGGGCATTTAAATATTAATTTTCGAAATTAAATTAAATAATTATTTATTTTTTGAAAATTCAAGGGAGATGATCTGGAACCGGAATATTATGCGGATGACTGTGGTGAAGTCTGTTTATTTAATCGGGCTTTATTTTGAGCTAAATTGAATTTTTAATATTAATTATTTAATTTTCGAAATTAATTAATTAATTAATTATTTCCTGAAAATTCAACTGGGATGGCCCGTGACCGGAAAATTATGCTAATGCCCGTGGTGAAGTCCGTTTATTTAATTGGACCTTATTTTGAGCTAAACGGAATTTTTAATATTTAATAATTAATTTTCGAAATTAATTAATTAATTATTTATTTTTCAGAAATTAAGTTTGAGATGGCCGACGACCGAAATCTTGTGCTGATTGTTATGGCACAGTCCATTTATTTATTTGAGCTTTGAATTGTGCCAAATTGATTTAATTGTGGATATTTATGATATGTTCCTAAATTGATTATTTGGGTAAATTGAGTATGAATTAAGGTTGTGGATAATTACTTTAGAAATGGAATGAATCATTATGAAAGGCACGTGGCTCTGTGAATAGTACATCACCTCGGAGAATGCACATGGCTTGGTGACGAAGTATGTCGCCTTGGAGAATGCATGTGGCTCGGTGATTAAGTTTGGCATCTAAAAGGACACATGGGCTCGGTAATTTGATGCATTACCTCGGAGAATGCACGTGGTCCCAATGAGTACATTTGGCATCTAAAAGGACACGTGGGCTCGGCAATTTGATGCATTACCTCGGAGAATGCACGTGGTCCCAATGAGTACATTTGGCATCTTGAAGAGACACGTGGGCTCGGTGACTTGATGCATCGCCTCGGAGAATGCACGTGGGCTCGCTGATTCAAAATGGCATTTTAAAGGGCACGTGGGCTCGGTAAATTAATGCATTACCTCGAAGAATGCACGTGGCTCGGTAATTGGTTTTATCAATTGAGACTGTATAGCAATAGCTTGAACGACCGGGAAATGGTCAGGCTGATATGTAATCGACTAGGTCGATTGATCATTGATTTGATTTGATGTCGTGGATTGATTGACTGATTAGAAATGACCGTGAGTGGTCTTGTTGGCATTTAATCGACTAGGTCGATTTGATCGATGCTTCGATCGGTGATATGATTACTTGGGTGCCTATTATGAATTGTACTGACTTGCAGGTGGGATATGAGGCCAAGGTACGTCTTCTGCCCTATGCGTGTATAGGCAGCCTATAGTATAATAGTTTACTAATTGAGCTTAGTGGGGTAGAACTCGTTGAGACGTAGTCTCATCCCAATTTGGGGAAAAACATTTCAGGACCCCGATGAGGAGCTGAGGAGGAGTCTAAGAAGGAAGAACTCGGAGGGGAAACTTAAAGAGAAGGATTTTTGGAAGAAGAAAATAATTCTGAGATGGGCCTTGAGTATGGCCTAGATGGGCTGAGAGTCTATCTTCTTTTGAGAATTTCTTTTGAAGTGAATAGTTATGAATTGGTTTGTGTTTTGTATAAAAGTTTGGTTATAAATTTCAATAGGAAAAATATGGCCCTGCTTTTCTATCCCATCGTTTTATTGTCTGGAGATTTTAACTGCTTCCGCATGTGCTTAATAAACGAAAGGGTCGGCGATACTTTGTCCTGGGATATCGCATTATAAAATCGACCAAGTGAGAAGGATGTGTGCGTGCCCGAGGATCGGGGCGTGACAGGTGATGTCCTTCGTCTTTGCTCTCTCCATTAAAATCATGCAGAGCCCCAAAGCCAAGCTATCTTTGAAGGAATGTAAAATTTCTGGGGGGAATGTGTGAGAAGAAGTGAGGGAAAATTCGTCAAAGTTTGCGTGAAATCTGTGAGGTTGGGGGGCCTTGGCCTTGCAATGCTGAAGAGGCTCCGATTTTGATTTGCGCGTCATTTTGTTGTTGCTTCCGTTTGAAATCTTTTGATTCTTGAAGGACACGAGTGAACTGAATCAATTTGGATGTATAGGGAGGAAGTGATGCAGAGGGAGGTGAGAATCAAAGTTGTGGTGGAAGGACGTCGAGAGGGATTAGCCCGGGAATGGAAGTGTCGTGGCGGTGGATAAAGCTGTGCGCAAATGCGCAGTGGAAGGAATAAAAATATTTAAATATTAAATCACGCTTTATTTTAACAATTTAAGATTTTAAAACGATTGGCACTAATCCTACACAAAATCTCATGGATGTAGTAGTTCATTCCGATTTTATAAAATTTTGGAATTCGAAGAGTTGAAAATAGTCTTTGTGAAAACTATAACTTTGAATTTTTTTTCATTGAAAATATGACCACAAGAAGGCGCTCAAAGATTTTTATTCAAGATTTTCTACTTTTAGTATAGCAAAAGTATGACCTAACTATAGAGTAGTCATATGGGGGCCCAATTTTTCTCGGTTACTGTTCATCATCCTCTCTATTTGGGCAATTTTCACCCCGTTCATGCCGGTGGCTCTTCTGCTTGCTCCGACCGGTAAAGACCTCCGTTTCCCTCAAGATGTGGAGGTTTGCTTCCTCTGGTGAACCTTTTGAATCCTACCAAAGGTTTTCTTCTCCTTCCCTCTCCATTTGAAGGTTGAGGCTGCCCTATTGCTCACCCGTTCACCCTACACTCACCGCAATCGTCCTGTTTGCGCTTGGGCCGAGCAGTTATTGATGCTGCTTCAAGCTTCCTAGTAAGGGTTGCTGGCTCCTTCACACCCGTTCCCTCCTGTTTTTAGCTATTGTTGGTTGGCTAGTGGATTCAGAGTTGCCTCTCCTTCCTCCGACTAGCTACGGCTTCAGCTACGATCGGGCCTGCTTCGTTTGGCTTATTGATGCTGTTTTGGATTGCTGGTGATTGGTGGACTCCTTAACACCTCTTTTCATCCCGATTAGCTTCTCTCCTAGTATTACTTCTGTAATGGTTGTTCTGTAGAGGGGGTTTGGGCTGAATTTGTGTGCTGTTGAGGTCCTTAATGGCGTCCTCATTTGTCGGGATGGGCGAAATAAATATTGAGGCCTAAGATAGTGCTGGAAGTGAGAAGACTCTCAGCCCTTCATCCCGGAACCACTCGGCCCACCTTCCCCTGCTCACGGGCAAGGCCCCTGCAGTAGAGGGCGTGGTGCGAGAGCAGCCTTTGGTCCCGGGTCATGGTGGTCGTGCTCGTTCTAGGGGAAGAAGCTATGCAAAGTCTGCTTCCAAGAAGCCTCAAGACTCTCAAAATGCTCCAGGAAACTTGAAGCCCCCTTAGCCTTGCTTTTGGGCGAATGTGGCTCGCCTCACCGCTAAAGGATATAACTTGACATATATCCCTCCTACTTATGAGGATAATGTCCCGGCTGTTGTTCTCGCGGATGAAGTTGATATTGCTAGTATGAGTACTTAGAGGGGGGTGAATAGGTATGAAAGGATTTTTCTTGATAATTTCTTTATACTTGCTCAATACTTAGACAGTTGAAAGATTTGCAATAAGTAATAATCAACGTAAAACTAAGTAAAGGAAAGAGAGAATTAAACACGCGGTTTATAGTGGTTCGGCTTGATTTAAGCCTACGTCCACTCTTCTGCACTGACAGCCAATTTGGCTGGATTCCACTATGAACAAAGAGATGTTACAGTGTTGATCTTCCTTGATTTCTAGGTGTAGATGATCTACCACACTTGCTCAAGGTATCACCGGGTATAGACACTCTCTGTATACAATTTCGCTCGGGCGTATCGACTAATAATCAAGGTGCTTCGAGACTCTGGAATTTTTCTATCAATCACACTCTTCTAACAACTAGAACGTCTTCCTTTTTATACTCCTTTATGCCATCATACCCGTTGGCACTTTCCAAAGAAGTTCCTCCAATCTACCCGTTGGACGGAATCAATCAAGAAGATCATTCGAGCTATAAAAGGAACCTGACGATAGCCCATCAATCATGTTCGCCCATACAATCGGGATCTTGGTTTCCAAGAATAGAACATTCCAAGAATACTTCGTCGACCATCGGATCTTCAAATGATCTAGATACGATCAAAAGAATCCGTTATACTTATCCAACCAAAAGATCTTCTCTAGACGATAGGATTAAATCCTCAACCATTTACTCCGGCTCTGGATTTACTTCGTCAATGGATCAGAAGGACTGTCAATGAGAATAGTCTTGAGTCTTGAATCTTGAGTCTTGAATTTTGAGTCTGGTAATCAGAAGTCTTCAAACTTTAAACTAGACGATCTGTAAATATCCAGACTAGACTGAAAGAAACGTTTTGTCAGCTTCAAAATATTCTGGAAGAATTTCTCCAACAGAAGTACTTAAAGCAGTGGACCCCAAATGGCATGAGTGCCTTGTTGGGTACTTTGTGGGGGAAAAGGCCCCCTTATCAAATCACAGAGCAAACCCTCAAGCACACTTGGAGGCAAAAATTGGTGGAGGTTATGGCTGACAACCAAGGTTTTTACTTTTTTCATATCCCTGAACCGGCTTTTCGAAGCAAGATCTTGGAGGATGGTCCCCTGACGATGGCAAGAGTGCCACTTATCCTACAACAATGGAAACCATTGCTAGACTTAAAAAGAAACAAGCAAATTTCGGTGCCGGTTTGGATAAGATTGAAGAATCTCCCGTTTGATCTTTGGACGGTGCCTTCGATTAATGCTAATGCAAGCACTATGGGCAGGTTGCTCTATATGGACCAACACATGGAGCAAATACGAATGATTTCGTTTGCGAGGGTATGTGTGGAGATTCAAGTAAACCAACCGAGGGTATCTTCGGTTAATGTGACCTTGCATGGGGTGGTTCGAGCTATTGCTATCGATTATGAATGGAAGCCGACGGAATGCTCCAAATGTGGCACTTTTGGCCATAACTGTGCTGCTTCCCCTGCTGCTCTAAAGCCGATGACCCTTCAACAACAAGTTGAGTTGACCCCTCCCATTGTTTCCCGCCCACCCGTTGACCCTGTGTTGGCGGAGGATCCTCGAGAGGCTGATTTGGGGGTGGAAACAAGTTAAAGGAAAGAAGAAGAAAGGCCCTCCTCCAAGGGAAAATGCTTCAGCAAATCCGGTTAGATCGGGGGATGAGGCTTGCATTCTCAAAGAGATAGCAGCTGCTGGTGTTAACAGTTTACCTTATACTTCAACTCGCAATGCTGAGAGAGGGTTGCGGATTCTTACCAATAGGGAGGCTCTTGTTCCCCCCGCTGAGGTTGGGCCGATCAGCCCTGAAGAAGACTTGATTGAGCCGGTGAGCCCGCAGGAGGAATTGGATTATGCGGGGAACCATATTGGCAGCTCAGATGATGACTTGCTATCCCATTGCCCGACTCCGAAAGCTCCTTTTGTGCCTAAGGGTGTGGAGTCCATACAAAACAAGTTGTTGGCTCTAGCTCCCGATTCGCCGCCTCTTCTCTCTCGACTTGCCTCGTCTACTAGTCGACCCAAGCTGCCTTATCTCTCTTGGCCTGCCTCGTCTACCAGTCGACACAAGCCGCCGAAGTGGAGGTAGCCGAAGTGGAGGTAATCCTGGTTCTCTCTCTTTGTACATATGTATATAGGGTGTTGGAATGTGAGGGGCTTTAGTAACCCCCACCGGGCGAGCTAAGGTGCGGAACCTGGCTTTCTCAAACCGGTTATGTTTGATTGGATTATTGGAAATGAAGGTACTACAAAATTCTTTCAACTCCATTTCTAGGAATTTGATGAGAGATTGGGAGTGGATCACCAAACTATGAGTTCTCCCCTAGGGGTAAGATCTGGATTGGTTGGGATTCGAGTCGGGTTAGCTTTGAAAGTTTCTCTATTTCAACTCAAGTAGTTCATGGGAACCTCGGATGGTTGGATGCAGGTGACTGTTGTGTCTCTATTATAGGGGTAGGATTTGGATTGGTTGGGATTCGAGTCGGGTTAGCTTTGAAGCTTTCTCTATTTCAACTCAAGTAGTTCATGGGAACCTTAGATGGTTGGATTCTAGAGTGACCTGTTGTGTCTCTATTGTATACGGTGAACACATGTTCACGCTCAGGAGATCTTTGTGGGAGGAGCTAGTTCTTAGAAGCTCTGTTTTGCAAAATTCCACTTGGCTTGTGATGGGGGACTTCAATGCTATTAAAGACCCTTACGAGTGGGTTGGCGGCTCTGATGCTTGGATATCGTGCTTTGACGAGTTTGGGCAATGCTTGGCACAAGCGGAACTCGAAGACCTAAGGTATGTAGGCTTTAGGTACACTTTGTCTACTTCTGTGGGCCCTGACAGGAAGGTAAGGAAGATTGATAGAGTTTTGGTTAATTGTAAATGGAGTCTTAATTTCTCATACTCTGAAGCTTCCTTCTTGCCGTCGGACATCTCTAACCATACTCCTATGTTGGTCAAAGTGCTTAGCCTGATTCCTCGGAGGAAGCCGTTCAAGTTTTTTGATTTTTGGATGAAACATCCGGAGTTCAATGATATTGTTTCTCAAGTTTGGGGGGCCCTAGTGGAAGGAGTTCCCATGTATAGACTTGTATACAAGCTTAAGACTCTCAAGTAATGGCTTAAGACCCTGAGTAGAGATTCCTTCTTCGACATCTCAGCCAGGATATCGGATGTCAGGGGGGCCTTAGAGTCTACGCAGGCGGCGTTACAACTGGAACATGCTTCTCCTCTTCTAGCCGAGTTGGAAAAGGAGCAATAGTGTGCCTTTGCAAGGCTGCGCTCCATGAAGGAGTCATTCTTCAGGCAGAAGTCGAGAGTCAAATGGCTCAAAAAGGGGGACCGCAACACTAAGTTCTTCCACCAGTATGTCAAGAAGAGAGTTGAGGAATAGAGTTCTGTTTGTCCAGGATTCTGAGGGGAACCTTGTTTCTGATCCACTGTTGGTCCAACAACGTTTTCTTGAGTATTTCCAAGACCTCCTAGTGCCACAAGTCGACTTGGATAGGCCTTTGGTTGAGGAGATCCGTGAAGTCATCCTTCATCCTCTCACGGCTGAACAGGTTAGTTTCCTAGCTCGTTTGGTTTCGGAGTTGGAGATCCATGATACTTTTTTCTCTCTAGCTAAAGGCAAGTCACCTGATGTCGAATTCTACAAAGAAAATTGGGATATAGTTGGCCATCTTATTACTGAAGCAGTGTTGGATTTCTTCTCCATGGGGAGACTCCTGAGAGAGATCAATAACACCATTTTGGTGTTGGTGCCAAAAGTGTCGAATGCGTCTTCTGTTGACGAGTACAGGCCCATTGCCTGTTGCAACACTATCTATAAGTGTATTACCAAGGTGCTTGCCAATCGGATAGGAGCAGTCTTGAAAGACGTGATTAGCCCTTATTAGAACGTGTTTGTGAAGGGCAGGAGGATCAGGAATAATATCTTGATGGCCTAGGAACTCTTTTCTAGCTTCCACCTTCGTCCATATTTGCCTAAGTGTGCGATCAAGGTGGATTTTAGGAAAGCTTATGACACGGTGGATTGGGATTTCCTTAAGAGAGTTCTCTTAGCTTTTGGATTTCCCGCGTTTATAACTCATCTTATTATGACGTGTGTTCGCACTCCCAAATTTTCGATTGCGCTGAATGGGGAGCTCCATGGATTCTTTGTGAGTGGTCGTGGCCTCCGGCAAGGTGATCCTATCTCTCCATATTTATTTACTTTAGTAATAGAAGTCCTTTTAGGGATTTTATTTAGATGCTCCTTGAAACCGAAGTTTAAATTTTTCTAGAGATGCAAATCCACGAGCCTCTCATATCTCTTCTTTGCGAATGATGTCTTTTTGTTTTCAAAGGTGGACTTATCCACCATAGCACTCCTTAAAGAAGGTCTCCAAACCTTCTCTTCTTGGAGTGGTTTGTATCCTAACCCAAACAAAAGCGAAATATTCCTTGTTGGTGGCTCGCCGTCATTAAGGAACCAAATTATCTCTGAGTTGGGCTTTCATGAAGGCTTCTTGCCAGTTCACTACTTAGGGGTTCCTATCATTACCTCGAGGCTCACTAAGGCGGACTGCTGCACTCTCATCGACCGTATCACGGCGAGGGTTCAATTTTGGACTCATCGCTTCCTATCTCTAGCTGGCCATCTGCAGCTCATCATGTTAGTTCTTTATGCTATCCAAGCTTATTGGGCAAGTGTTTTTATTATACTTGCAGCTGTTTTGGATCAGGTTACGAAAATCCTCAGACAATTCATTTGGAAAGGCTCAAAGTTAGGTAGAGGGGGTAGCAAAGTTGCCTGGAAAGATGTTTGCCTTCCAAAGAAAGAAGGAGGGCTTGATATCAAGAGGCTTAGAGATTGCAACAAGGCTGCCACGTTGAAACATATATGGCTCTTATTCTTGGATAAAGAGGCGTTGTGGTGTAAGTGGGTTCACTCCACTTTTTTACAGGATATGAACTTTTGGGTCGCTAGGAAGCCTACCATTTGTTCTTGGGCCTGGAAAAAGCTTCTCAGTCTTAGGAGTGAGCTTCTAAATGCCTTCTTTTGGAGGATTGGCGATGGTTGCTTAGTCTCGCTTTGGTTTGATAACTGGCACCCTAGGGGACTGCTGAATTTATACTTCTCAGACTCACTTATATACAATACAGGATTATCTAGGCATGCCTCAGTTGCAAACCTTTTCTCTTATGAGGGTCAAGCTCTCAAAACAATTCTTGAGTCGTGGGATCACCCTCTGCCGTCCCTTTCTCAGGCTACGGATTGTTTTTGTTGGAGGGAGAACCCTTCAGGCCACTTCATGATTACAACTGCTTGGGAAACTATCAAACGGAAGCGAAATAGCGTATTTTGGCATGACTTCATCTGGAATAATGATATTATGCCAAGGTATCAGCTTAACCTTTGGCTTATGGCTAAGCGCAGATTGACCACTCAAACTATGTTATTGTCCGATGGTAGAATTGAAAGGGGATCCTATGCCTTTTGCAATGGGATGCCTGATTCCATTGATCACTTAATTTTTTATTGCTTTGTCATGGCCGGAGTTGCTTTCTTTTGGGCGGCAAGATGCAATTTGCCTTGGTAGAACAAGTCTGGGGAAGAAAATCTCCGATGTGCTACCTCCTTCTTGAAGGGTAATGACTTCCTTAAATGCATTGCCTGCTTTTCCTTTGGGGCTCTTTGCCACATTATCTGGAAGAACAAGAATAACATACTTTTCAGAGATCAACCCCTTACCGTCCCGACTATGAAGAATCACCTTCTTAAAGTGGTTAGGGATAGGGCTAGCACCTTTAGAAATGTCAAGGACAACTTCAGGAATAGAAGATTGCAAAGGAATTGGGGCATCGATCCCATTATCTTCTTGGGTGACCCGTGATCAACCTTGGATTTGACCGTCGCTTCAAGGAACAGAGTTGTTGTGGAGCCGACGTCTTTCTTCCTTCGCTGAGGGTTTGTATCTTGCCGGTTGTTCATGCTATGCCTTTCTAGTTGTCTGTGCGTCTTTTAAGGTGCCGTCTTCCTTTACATCACGGCATCCTTACACTCTTTATGATTGTTCATCTTGAGTGCAAGTTTTGGTGCCATGATCTTATGTACATTTGGCTTCCCCTCAATTAAATTATTACCTTTTACCAAAAAAAACGTATGACCTAACTAGACATAACACGTCTTATTCCTTATTCAACATAATAACAACGTATTTTTATTTTCAAGTATTTATGTAAGCATGATAATGACGGGTGACATTATTTAGAAAGGAATTTAGAGTTACCAAATCTTTTGAGTATTTTCTGCCATGCTTGAGAAGAATTCCGGCACCACCAATAATCGTCAAGGATTTCACAGGAATCTTCAAAGACAGCCGAGACAAGTTAGAATCTTCAAATATTCAGGATTCTACACAATTCTTATTTATGCTAACAGCCCTCTTTTGATCATTTCATTCGTTTAATGCCTAAGTCTATTTGTTTCTCGATAAAGATTGATATAAACCGACTCTTATTTCTCATTTGTTTTAGATTTGATTGATCGCATACTTGATGGTCGAAAAGCTCATGATTTGATTTTTTTTTTTATTATGAAAATGATGTTAAATCATGAATGATTCATGGAATTTGCTAACTATTATCAAGATCGGACGACACAAATCAAAATATGCAATATCTCATGACCTAGAGATATTAGAATGGGGCAAATTGAGTTTCCATCCGAAAACTCTTGATCAATACTATCTAATTACATCATATGATTGAGTTTTCAACGAGGTTCAACTTTGAGCAAAGTTGAATAATCCTAGGCCATAATTGGAATGTTTATCCTTGGATAATCTTCATGCAAAATGTGAACAAATAATTTGAATAGTAATGTTCTTCGTCTTTCTTGGTCAAGACCTGGATTAAACCACCAGCTTGCGGATTTGATGAGGGAATGTTACATCATTGGTGATTAACCAGGTCCATCGATGAGTCACAAATTGAAAATTCCTCATTGTTAGAAAATGAATAATTAATATAATCGAAAAGGAAAGGTAGAAAACAAGAATCCAGAAAGTACCAAACATTATCCAATCAATTTTTAAGCTGGGTTGGCTAAGGTATAAAATGGCAAAAGCCCAACCCCTCCTCCTTCCAAAAACCACAAATAACTTGCTCATCACGCAGCACCAGGAAAGAGGAAATAGCATGATCGACTGATTTAGCATATTTTTTTTCTTTTTTTGGTCGAAGATTCAACAGTCTCCAGCTTTTTTACCAAGTCGGAGCAGATCCAAATCTAAAGCATGTTTTCCTTACTTCCTTCTCCAAAGAACTATCCTAAATGGTTGAAAGATTTTCTTTGAAAAACAAAGGAGAATACAAGATATTCCCTTGGGAGAAATACAACAAGAAATCCATCTATGCCTTGAAGAATTATGCTTAAAGCGCCGATGGTCCATACCTACATCATAGATGACAAACGTCTTGAAACAGCATGTTCTTACCGAAGTTAAAAATCAAATGTTCCAAGCAAGACGGTGATGGTACTTGTGGTAAGTTTTCTCGGAAAAGAAACACTTCAAGAAGTTTTGGATGAAGAAATCCAAACATGGCCCCAAGCACTTCAAGAAGAAGAAGAAATGGCGATACCTACGCAAAAGGAAGGATCGCACAGGCCATAAAAAATCAAACCGTTGCTTCATTTGCAATTAGAAAGGACATTTTGCAAAAAATTGTCCTCAAGCGAGAAAAGGTCGGAATTGTTTAATTCATCACATTGAGAAAGAAACAGGTATTTCTCTTGAAAATGATGATATTGAATCCTTATTCTCTGCTGATGAAGAACCATCTAAACAAACTCTTTGTGTCATACCCTCTTACCAAACTTCTAGTGAAACTGAGTCAGACTCAGAGTCTGAAGACATTTTTCACATATCCTCCACATCTTCAGAACCAAGTTTTGACATATTCTCAAGTCAAACTCATTGTCCCCATTTCCCTGCGAAAATTCTCACCTCAAAGTTTGCCAAACCTATCACTGTTATTGCCCTCATTGATATTGGAGCAAGTTGTTCCATTCTAGATACTAAAGTTCTGCTTGTAGAATATTGGACTCTCTATGTCCGATATTTCATCTCCGCCTTTGGAGATACTTTCTCCACAAATGTCAGGACCACTCCCGTAACTGTCTAGTTCTTTCCTCAGTGTTCCATAACCGCAAAAATCTTTGGATCAAACCTCCCCAATAAAGATCTGATAATTGGGTGGGACATCATGACTCAAATCTCTCAGCTTTGCATCATTCTTGGAAAAGGTCTTAGATATAAAGACCAATTCTCTGAGTTTGTCAATATTCAGAGACTCATTTCCATTCAAATGAGTCTATTAGATCCAATCATGCAAAAGTTGTTATAATCTTGTTCGGAATCCCATTCGGAATTCGCTCAAAAGTGTTCCAACCCTTTATGGGAAAATCCAGAGTTCTTTGTTCGCCTTCCTTTAAAAAAGAATGAAGATATAAATCCAACCAAGGCGAGTCACATGGGAATGAAGCCAGAACATCTGGCTTTAGCTCAAAGGGAATGCTCAGAACTATTGCAACAAAGCCTTATTGAAATCTCCAATTTTCAATGGGCTTATGAAGCCTTTTATGTCAATAAGCGTGCCGAGCGAAATAGGGGAAAAATGAGACTGGTAATTAACTATCAACCTCTCGACTTTTTTCTCCAAGATGATAGATTCCCTTTACCATCCAAAGATTTTCTCTTTACTGGTCTAACCAAAGCCCATATCTATTCCAAATTCAATCTCAAAGCCGGATTTTGGCAATTGAGCATCCATCTTGAAGACAGATCCAAAACAGGATTCTGTATCCCGAACCAGCACTTCTAGTGGAAAGTTCTCCCTTTTGGCCTAAATGTAGCACCGTCCCTTTGTCAAAAGGCCATGTGTCGTATTTTCCAACCAATCTTATCAAGTGCAGCCGTATACATTGACGATATCTTGCTCTACAGTCCTGATGAGCAATCACACTATCAACTCCTTGAGTAGTTTGCAGAAATTGTAAAAAAGCATGGCATTATGCTTTCTTAGAGAAATATGAATATTGCCCAAATAGAAATTGAATTCCTTGGTATGCAACTTAACAAAGGGACATACTATCCAGGGCCACATATTGCTCAAGAATTATTGAAGTTTCCTGAAGATAACTTCACCACAAAACAAGTTCAGCAATTTCTTGGGATAATCAATTATCTCAGGGATTTTGTCCCAAATATTGCAAAGCTCCTAATTCCTTTACAATCTATGTTGAAGAAAAATCCCCTACCTTGGGAAAAAAAACTCAGACTAAAGCAGTCACTGAGCTTAAGGAGATCATGCAGAATCTCCCACCATTACAAATACCATCAATAGGAAGAAGGATTCTCCAAACTGACGCTAGTGATGAATACTGGGGAGCCATCCTGTTTGAAGAAATAGATGGTAAGAGACACATTTGTGCCCACAAAAGTGGAAAATTTTCTTAAGCTAAAATGCACTACTATTTCACTTTCAAAGAAATCTTGGCAGTAAAAAATGGAATAAAAAAAAGTTTGAGTTTCATCTCATCGGCTATCACTTCCTGGTAGAATTAGACATGGTATCTTTCCCTCAAATGACCAAGTTTAAATAGAAGCATATTCCAAACTCTCAACTGCTTCAATGGGCTGAATGGTACTCAAAATACTCATTTGAAACCTAACATATTCTTGGAAAGAATAATGTAATTACTGATTTCTTATCAAGGCCAAAAGCACCGGCCGAAATCAACATGTACATTAAAAGGCCTGCTTTTCATATGCTCAATCATGGCGTGAAATACAAGATTGAGAAGATCAAAGATTTACAAAATTGGAAATATCCCCAGAGATTATTCAGCAAATCCAGAATGATAGCCTCACCGAGAACTTGAGAACCTTATGTGGCAATGCCACACAGATCTGTTCAGATAATGAATGTTCGATTCTTTATCCTTTCGGGTTAAATTTGAATTATCCATTCATTCATCCCCTTATCTAGAAGGAAGATGATTTCCCTGATCAGCTCAAGACGTTATTATGGTACTTAACCAATAAGTACTTAATAGCTATTGAAATTCCAACCAGAAGATTCATTACCAACCTCACTAGGATATTCTTACTCGGAAGAAATGTTGAAAAAGAAAGTGATAAGAAAATCTTAGACTTTCTTAATTGGTTATATCATCCTATTTACTAGAAACATCTCTTGGAAAAAGAACTAAGAACGATGACCCCAAATCTTAAAGTCCATACCATCCTGTTTTTCCAACGTCCATGGCATCTTTTCAGAAACAATGGTAACATCCTCAATGCTCCACAGGAAATAGGAACCACATCCTATAGACCTCACTTAGATAATCGAGAAGCTTAAGTTCACAAATCTTATCCAGGATCTGTAGATCTTGTGAACACCAAGATCGAGAACTCCGAGAAATCCTATGCCGGGTAAACAAAACCATTCCCGAAGATGTTTGGCATAATATACCCACTACGTGGGATTATTATGACCTAGCACCAAAAGCCAAGGAAGCACTCAGGTAATACAGATAAACTGCATCATTCCAAGATCATGAAATGACAAGTGAAGTTGATATTGTCCAGTCTACTCAAGACCCCTATGCACGCTTTGGAGGCCCTCTTTCCCAAGACCCCTATAATCCAGGACCTTCGTCCTTATCTCCAAACATGGACACATCCTTTTATGTATAGCCATCCAATTGGCCTCAACCAAGCATTTGCCAACACTACAAGTGACAATACAAACTGGGCTGAAGAAGAAGCATCCCATTGGGCTCACGTGGAAGCATCCTCATCACGACAACCGAACCAAATCCTCTCCCGAAAGACCTTGAAGCTCTTGAACAGAAATATGAGGCACATCTCCTAGAAGACAGCTCTAATGACTTAGTCTGTAGCTATAATGCTCATGACGGACGAGACCGCTGAGTTCGTACAATTTAATTGTAGCAAGTCTCTGTTCACTTTTACTGCAAAACTAAGCTAGGTAAAGTATTGTTCACAGTACAGTTACTGTTCATAGTGTGCGAATACTTCCCTCCTGGAAGTTTCCGGTGCCTCTGTTTGTATCCGGACCCATGAGCTTGGTCCTTGTTTGTTGGTTTGTGACCTCATTTTGCCTATATAAGGCAAAGATGGTGTAATGTGTTGGGCAGAGTCCCTTGAAGAAAAGTGAGTGTTTTATGAAAACTCTCTCTATGGCTTTCTAAACTTCTCTTCTTCTCTAGCCTGGTAGGATCCTCCAAGAAAGGCAGCTTGGGTAGGTTAGAAATGTTTCCATCCTGGCATCTTTAGGTGTCTCTAGGCCTTGAACTAAAGGGTTGAGTGGTTTTCTGCTAAAAGGTTGTCCCTAAAAGGCTTGAACGGGAGTTGTTCGCCCACTATGGGATGCATACATGTAGGAAATTTACTCTCATTCCCTAATTCTAAGTCTAGGTCCATTCATGGTATCTAAAATCCTAGTCTTTCTCTTTGATACCCTAGTCAGAGGAGGATAGATTTTCTTTGAGCACGGTACACCGCAAATGCCAAAATTTGGCACAAGTAGACACTTAAGTGCTAAAACTTCTAAAAGGTATGTTTAAGTGCCTTTTTTTTTTTGGGGGGGAATTGGGACCTTTAAGTGTCAATTTTGACTACAAGGATAGTTGGAAATTTGACATGACATTATTTTAAGGATAAATTGGTCTACATGGCTCGTCGGAGTGTGCAAAATGACATCGTTTTGCCCAAAAATCGATTTTTAATGTAAATATTAATTAAATTAAAATTTAAAATTTTTAAAAAGGAAGGAGTGGCAGCAAATCAGCAAGGGCCGTAGTTTTGAATTTAATTTATATTTATATTAAAAATTAATTTTGGGGGCTTATAGTGCTAAACTTTTTAAAAAAAAAAAATTGCCACGTGGATAATTTTTTCAAAAGAATTGCCACGTGAATTTTTTTAAAACCAAGTCAATATAAAAAGTCGCCAGAAAATGTCACGTTAGTGCTTCGATCGGAATTTCTTGTCATAGCACTTGAGTGTTTCATTCTTTTCCGATTTTGGTGTAGCCAGGCATCAACATTAGTGCTGTCGTCAAGAACATGGCGCCGGAGCACACGCTCGAAGGAAAAGATAACGAGAGAACTTAGCCTAAACAAAAGGAACCTAAACCCCATCTTCTCTAATCTCTACGCTCAGCTTGCTTAGCTTTCTTTTTCCTTTTTCCTTTTTTTTTTTTAACCCCTCGCCAGCCGAGGGTTAGAATATTATTAAAATGAAATAAAATAAGTAATAAAAATCAAAAGATTATTAAAAATTGTCTATGTTAGCGCCGGCAATGTCACGTGAGACAACCAAAATCTACGTTAGTAATTTCTAATCAAAATTGATTGGATAGACTCAATTGGCAAAATGTAAAAAGATTTAGAATTCAATTGGTGAAAATCGCAATAAATTGAAAATATTTTGGATAATTTTCCCAGCTTTTAACTTATTTGAGTTTCACCCGCTACCTTTTTTTGGGTCTTTCGTAGACCTGGTATATAATGAGAAATGCGAATTATATAAAAGTTGATTCCCCATTTATTATTAAGATATTGAATATGGCCGACTTTTGTTCATATATTCACCTGTAGTCTGTCCATTGATTACTATACTACTTTTACTTTCCAATTTTAGTGTGTCTAGCATTACTCCGTAATTCCTTGGCAAAAAGAGAGGAAAACCTCTTTGCTTTTCTCTTTTCTCGTGGCTAATTCTTCAACGTGGACGGAGAGAACGTGGCACAAAGCAAGTGTCGCATGATTCCACGCTAGCAAAAGTTGTACATGCAGACTTTTGCAGATGAAGTGTTGACTCGGACGAGCTTGACGCAGGAAATGGTACATCGCCATGTTCAGGAAGGAAATGGCCCCCTCCCCCTTTTTTTCTTCCCGTGAAAGGATCGTCATTTTCAAGTCAAACGCAGCATATTTTGGCACAGAGGGTGTCGCAGGATTCCGCCTAAGCGAAAGTCGTACATGCAGACTTTTGTAAGTGGAGTGTTGTTGATTTGGACAATGTTGTGCACGAAATGGGACATCCCCATTTTAAGCCAGAGTGGAACGTTTGACAATTGTAAAACAAGGAATCATGACAAAGCCCATTGAAAAGTTCAAAATTGTTCGTCATTCCAAAAAGCGCCTTCATATTGACAGCTGAGAGCCTTTGACTATGCGGCCAGACTCGTTCACATCGCCTGAGCACGATTCGGCGATGAATGCGTTAAACGATGACCACTTCGGATCTGCACTGGTCGGAGCAGATCCAAGGAAAATCTGTCTTTGGACCTCACCAAGCTCTTTAGACATACTGTAATAATAAGCCGGATAATCTGGGAAGTAGATAAATCGCATCTTTGAAATTGAGAGAACTTCCTCTGAGAAATTGAATCCAGCGTTACGCCAATTACGCCAAACGTAATTGGCGTGATTATGTGAGATTTGACATGTTTGAGGATTACAGTAAACAGCGAAGCATTTGAATGCATGCGTCAAGTGAGTACAATCACTTTAGGCTATTTCCAATGTAGTGTGATAATAACTATTTTGCCGTGTAGCGAAATATCTTTACTTGGAAAGATCGGCGAAAGCTGAATTTTCAAACTGATCAACATATATATTTTATAGTTAAATTTATGCTCATTCAAAACCTTAAACGAATAAATCCATTTAAGTTATTTAAATCGCTCCAAACCACAATATATTTTCGATGCATGAGACTTCTATTTCCGCAACAACACCCGTAATCAAGTAAGAGGGTTTGAAATTGTGTAATCAAGTCGGGAACATTTTGATTCTATACAATAAGTCATTCTAGTAACTGCTTAAGCCAATTTTTCTAACATGTCATTTCAAAAGAGAAAGGTATAAAAAAAATTATAAACTTATTATATTTATACCAATTCAATCTTAAACCTTTTAATTTGACTAATTTAATATTAAACATTTTTGCATTGGTATTAATTCAATATATTCGATCAATTTAGATTGGAAATTACTAATGTGGACATTGATGGTCCAACATGGCACAACCAATATTGACACGAACAAATTTTATAATTTCTTAATATTTTGCATAATTTCATTATTTTTTTTTTTTTTTTTTCTTATCCTTTGGCTGGCGAGGTCACGATTCACCAGCCACAAATGATAGCTAACGACCCTCACTTGGTCTAGGCAAGGGGCCCTCGTGCCCTCACAGGCCACGGCCGAGGGCCGCTATGCCCTTGTTGACTACACGCGAGGGCATCGGCCCTTGCCTATTGGTTGGCGAGGGCACAAAGGCCCTTGCCAGTGGCCGATGAGAGTGCAAAGCTTGTGGCTAGTGACCTTGCTGGTCAAAGGGTAAGGAAAAATAAAGAAAAAAAAAAGAGAAAAAATCTGAAAAATGTTTTTCAAAATTATAAAATTTGTCTATATTTATGCCGGTCATGACACGTAAAACCGTCGACACCAACATTAGCAATTTTCGTTCTAATTAGGATTAAATTGGTCCAATTAAAAGGTTTATAATCGAAATGGTAATAATGTAATAGATTTTTGATTTTTTTTTAATACTTTTCGTCACTTCAAAAATCCAATTTGCCATTTTTTTCCTTTTTTTTTAAGTGTAGGTGGCAATAACGTGGCGTCATGTCAGAATAAGCCAAAAAAAAAAAAAAAAAAAAAGAAAAAGAGAGAGTGAGCCATTGGGTGGGGCGGTAAGAGATGGGAATCGCAACGGTGCGAAAACCAAATGAGGACATACACTTTTCGGTGAAAGCAATGATTAAATTCTGCTAATTCTTGATATGTGTTTCGTATGACCAAACAGAACAAGTCTAAATAATATTTCTTCTGAAGGGAGCATAACACGGCGTCATTCATCACGAGAAACTATCTTATGCATCGGTGATACCAAAGCAAACCAATCATGCCCCTTTTTTAAATAAAAAGTTTGGATAAACAAATGAACATGAGATTGTAACTTGGCATATATTGCATTGCATGGTGATAACGCTCCATATTCTTCCTCCGGTACTCCCTACGGGAGATAAATAAGTTCAAATATCAAATATCGATCCGCAACAAGTGGCTTTAGCTCGGAAAATTGTTTGAAAAGTCCTAACCATTTATACTTTTACTAGTTCAATTTTAAATATTTTAAAAATGATTATTATTTTTATTTATTAAAATTCGAATTTAACCAAAGTGTCCTATTGAAATAGTGTTATAGTTCATAAATGAGTTATAGCTATTTTTTTTTTTTAATTCTGAATTTCATTACTTTGGCCAGCGGTTATCTTAGTAATTGTATTTGTTTAGATATAACTTCTCAATCTTTGGAATGTTATTTTATTTGGATAACTTTTTGCGTTTTGCTTTTAATTACCGAATGTGTTTGTTCAATGCACATCTTCTTCTTCTTCTTTTCTTTTTTTTTTTTTTTTTTTTCCAAAAGAGATATACAACAATTGTTTCAAATAACCGTAACTCATTTGTGAATAGTCGCATTGTTTTAATATGATACTATGGTTAATTTTTTACTATTATAAATTAAAATTTTAATAAAATAAAAAAATAATGACTGTTGATTAGTGTCAAATTTTGTTCATTTGCACACTTACATGCGTACTTACATCCTTTCGATGTGGAACAAGAAACCTTGTAATTTGTTTTACTGGCATGAGGGGCCAAGTAGCTGAGGTGGTTAGCAGAGGCAACGGGGCTCGTTGGTGGAGAACAGAGGCATGGTTGAGGTGGAGACCAGTTCAGACAAGGGGGTGGAAGAGTCCACGGCGACTAACGGTGGTGGCGGTGGTCTTTGTGTAGCGGCCAACGATGGTTTCCGCACTTTTTGTGTGTGGCTAAAATGCACCAATTTATGTTAAAAAATCAAATTACCCTCCAATCACATGATTCGATTCAATATCAATAGTTAACATTGCCCATCACTCTCCCTTTTACTGAAATCAATCTTATCATCTCTCTCCTTCATCTACGGTATTTGCGCTGAGTTTCCAAAAAGGAATCAATCAAATTGTTTCTAGTGTTCTTTCGAATCATCTCCGGTGTTCTTTTGAATTAGTAAAATAAAACACGTTTTTTATTCCAAGTAAAACTATGTTTCAAAGTTGAAAAAACAATTGTCCTTTTTGCAATCATGAATTTATTAATTCGCTGAAGATATAACCTTGTTAAATTCGAGTTATTTGAAAACGTGCATCTTTCTTTTGTCTAAATTTTAAGTTATATTGATGGAAGTCAAAATCTAGCTAGTTACAGTTTTTTCTCATTCAGACTTCTGTTTAATCAAAGAAATTTTTTTGAGGGCATGGTTCGAGAGTAATATTGCTAACTTTCTTCCGATTGAATAGTAAAATAATTTAGTTTTGAACTCTTCCGTTCTTTTCTTTAATATTCTTTTTTAGCCTTCACGTTTTAAAGATTAGAATTAACAATAAACTTAATTCTTAAATTTCGATTTTGCTATTTTGGAGGAAAAGTAAACTGTTCTCTTCAAGTTGGGTGGAAGAAAGAATAGAACAAGAAAATTTGAATTAAATAAAGATATCAAAGTAGTAGCTCATAGATCATTAGTTTTCCTTAAAAAAAAAAAGTGTTATTGAATGTCAATGCATGCTTAACAAAGTGTAAGTCTGATACGACTAAACGCATAAGCCTCAATAACATAAACAATTAGAGTATGATTTTATTTTATTTTTTAAATAAAACTAGAACACAATTAGGGGTGAGCATTGGGTCCGATTCAACCCGAGAATTGGATCGAACTGGCCTTGATTGGTTATTGCAAGGTCGGTTCTAGGGAGAATTGAATCAACTATGGGTTCCGCAAACCTAGAATGTCTTAGGACCGGTTTGATTGTTGGTTCAAAGTTGGAACCACCTGTTCAATTAAGGTATCGGTTCAATCAGTCCGGTTCTCGAAATGAATCGATTATAAATGAGTTTTGAAGCCTCTTAATTATTTTTTGTACCGATTAAGGACAAAATCCATCAACATAATTGTTTGACCCAAATGTTTATGTAATGAAATTGTGAAAGTTTCACGTTTTTGTACAAGAATTTAGCTCCAAACATAAAATGTTCTAGATCTCAGGTGAACTGAACATTGACAATTTTAGAATTGACCGGTTCGTTTTGATTTTCAATCTTTTGGAACCATAGGTCATAGGATCGGTTTCTAGCTCTAGGTCAAGAACCGATCCTAAATACAACATATTTACATGTTTTGACATTGTGGCTACTCTAATGGGAAAAGATTGATGAGATCATTCCACTATATGTTTCTAAATCTTAGATACACCCAAACTTAAAAGAATCAATCATAAAAGAGGGGTGTTCTCATGCTTTCAATTCTCTGAGATAATGGCTCTCAAAACTCTCTAGAGTTCTAATAAGTTTCTCCTCTAAAAATAAGCTTTGATAATCGGGATAAAATGAGCTCGGATTGGGGCCGCCTGGGGTTGAGCAGCCACCAAAATAGGTTCGAGTGCCCAACTATTGCACTGAAAATCACAATAGCTGTTGGGCATTGTCTGGGAGACTAGCTAGCTTTGTTCAAGAACCCAAACTTGGTCAGATCCTTGGCTAGGCGCCCCCTAGTGGCCTAGTTTGTCTAAGCACTAGGTGACCAGTTTCCTCGCATCTTCGCGGTCCACCTCTGTCTCTTGCCCCCCGAAAATATTCCAAGTAGTCCATCAAACACATTTATGGGACAATTCCAAATCAAACGGGAATACTTCGAGCCACAATCAACAAATCTCCGCTTTAGCGAGAAATCCAACTTTATCCTCATCGATTGACATCTCTCCCGAGCCCCTTTAGCCTTCTCACCCGTTGCAGATGTTGACAAGTCCGAATAGTAATATGCTTTGTTAACGTGTATGCTAGGTCATGCCTTGTGGACATTTTCAATCTATTTGGTTCCCTATGACACGTGGCACCTCAAATCTTACATACAAACTTATGGGGTTCAGTAGTGTGCGTACCTGGGAAGAGATTGATAAATGGTTCCACTAAAATCGGTAAAGACAAAGATCACATACATATGAGCTGATCCCAAGTCAAATGTGAAGCTTCGAGCCATAATCAACGGAGGCTGACTTGATCAATTAATACAGGAAAAAAAAAGTGCATGCTAATGAAAAGAGGCCGTGGAAACGGCGTCCATATGAATCTATTGAAAAATTGAGCCGGGCGTTACACGGACTTACGGTCACCCAGTCGGGACCACTGGGCTAGATGTACAATTTATGTGGACCCTTAAGTAAGCTGGTCACCCAGTCGGGACCACTTCCTTCTCTTCTCTCGCAGATAGCGAAAAATTGTTGGTGGGGACCATTCGAAGCTTTGTCCAAATCTTGATGAGAGCCGTTCGGGATCCTCCATCAATGGTGGAAGGCAGGACCATCCATGTGCTTCAAACTAAGGGTGAGCATTTGTCCAGGGTCAACCCTGACCGATCCTTAAACCACCCAACCTCGCTTGGGCTTTGATCCGCTCCTTCTGACCGAGCCGGTTGGTCTTTGGTTCCTACAAGATTCAAGATTTAGCGTGTGCGGGTAACCCCCGAACAACCCTAACTATATATATCTAATATATTATTTATAATTTTTTACATAGATAAACTCTTAAAATAAATAGTGTCAATAACATTAAATAGCTAATTAGTGAGGAGTTCAAGTAATTTTACATTATTCTTTAATAACTTAGATTTTTAATATCTTTTACAATATCAATAGTCATAATTTACGAATGAGGAAAATATTTTTGTGAGGAGTCATCACGGTCGAAAAAGGCATAAAACAAATTCCTATGGCATTCTCATATAGTATTAGTTCTATTCTATCTCATTTATCCTCTTAGTATTCAATTTGCCAAAATCGAAATAAATAACTTCTCTGCTCGTCATGGTCACCAAAAAAAAAAAAAAAAAAACTCAACACTCGCCTCGCTCGTTTTGGGTCATTCGTGCCGCTCGCTTGATGCTTGTTTGCTTGCTCTTCGCTTGACATTCGATACTCATTTTGTTCCACGCTCACCCCACTTGACCCTCACCGCTTGCATTTCTTTTAGTTGATTTCGCTTATCATCGAACCCTTGGGTCGGTATGGTCCTCGCCTTGCCCTTTTAAGGAGTACAAAAAATAAAATAAAAATTATTAGTTGGTCTTGGGTTGACTGGAAATCGGAACCAAATCCATCGGGTCAATCCCAGTTCTTAATCGTTTTTTAAGAAGTACAAAAAATGAAATAAAAGAATTATCGTTTAGTTTCGGGTTGACCTAATATCGGACCTAATCCATTGGGTCGGTCGGTTTTCAGTCCCAAGCTCAATAAGGTTGGTCCTTAATCCCAAAAAATTGAGGACCGATCAAGTGGGTTGGTCCTAGGGTTAGGAGGTGGACCAACTAACCTAGACCATGCTCACCCCTACTTCAAATAGAGACTCGCCTTGTCGGGCATGTCACGTCTCAGTCATTTGGACCAAGTCATTTCCTCGGCGCCCTTGTGGAAGAAACTCAGCTCGGGCACGCCACCGATTCAATCTGCCCACCAAGTAGTTGGTGCCATTTGTGTGCCCTCTTAGATTGCCATAGTGGACAAACGTGCGTGATACATTTGGGAATATACGTTTGGAATGAAGAGACTTCGCGTATAGTCTGTGCCCATGGACCCTTATATTGTCTAATCCATTGATCACGATCAATTGGCTGTATGAATATGGTTTGTGTGCCTTTCTTTGACATTTCTGCAAATCTATGTATGTAGATGACATTTCAACATCCCCTTCGTCAAGTGACATGGGAGAATGATTCAACATGTCTTTCACAAGCAGGTCGGATTGAGAGGGTATGTGAAATTTGATTGATTGTGGTGGATGCATATATATGGTAGGAATGAAATTGATTCTAATATCATGTTAGAAAAAAACTTAAGTCAATAGGAGGAGAGAGATTACATGAATATAAATAGCATGTTGAATCAATTGTCAAGTGATGTAAGATAATATTTTAACATGCCTAATTATAAAGATGAACTATTCATCTAGGGTTCACAATGGATGCTAGATCTTCTTTTAATTAATTAATTCATACCACACCAATATATAATTCTAGTAGCCCATGTTACAATGTCACTACAGATCTTGCAGATCCAAAACTATAACTACATTTGATTCCATTTTTTCTTCCCATTGACCGTTGAGGTTGGGGGCCATAAAGAAGTCATTACCAAGCATCATAACATACACAGGTAAATCCAAGGGAGGATGGTAGATGCGGTCGCCCCAGTCTCTAGAGGTATCGTGCGATTTTCATTCATTATACTTAAACGAAATCTCTTTGGGGTTCATCGCCTCTCAATAAAATTTGACCAGTTATATTTACTCCGATCCTTTTTAATAAAAAAGTCTGCATTCCCATTGATAAGATAGTAGAATATAGTCATACGTCACTACTTTTATCAGGGTTTGTCATTACTTTCAAGATGTCCATCTCTTCGACATCCATCTTTTCGTTGTAATCAATGGTAGATAATCAAGCTATTAATACTCCAAAAATGTCCTCTTTGTAAAATATTGCATTACAAATATATAATAGAACAAATAGAGAGATTGACTAGAGAATGTTAAACACCAAAGATAATAGAGAAAGCCAGAAGGAGAAAATTTTATTTTCACTATATCACCCTATATTTATGACAAAAACTAAGCTCCTATTTATAAGAAAATAAGAATGCATTTATCATTAATATCAATGTATTAAATAATACATATATTAAATAGAGAGATGGACATTTATTATACATGGAGATGTATTTAGAATGTAGGATATACATGTACCATAATAAGTACATTAGATAAGATACATATAATGAATATTCATAAATGTATTTCATTCATGTATTTCAAAACACCCTTCTATCCTTTTTCAATGGAGAAAGTGGAAGGTCTCCCCTATCCTGATGTGATATCGCCCCTTTGGCCAATATGGACGGTCCTATTAGCCTGTTTCAAGTCCTCCACGTTTGTCCTAAAGTTGGCTCGCCTGTCAAAATGGAATCATTCAATTATATTGATGAGATCTTAATTCATTCAAAAATTTGAGGCTTGTCAATGTTGAGCAAATTTGAGGTTAAGATTTTAGTGGTCCAATTTATTAAAGTATCATGCTACGCTACTTAAATATTTAGTTTGATTAAAGCTTTTATATACATGCAATCTTCTCTTTATTGACTAATATGAATCTTTGCATTGGACTTTTTAGTATGGTGTGAGAGCAAAGTTTATGCATTTCTCATGCGTTGAATTTATGTTCTACATGTGTGGCTCCTCAGCCTTCAATTGCACGTGGTTTCCTTGATACTCAATCTGTTTGTATGTTGGACAATGTACTAAAGTACTATGTCATATCGACACTTAGTTATCATACTGGACTAGAACCTTATTAAATACTATGTCCCACCAATTGATATCTGGAAGTTTATGGATTGGAACAATCAATACATGCCTCCAATTTTCGATGGATGACGTTGCTACAGCAAATCAATTGCGGGTTCACCTGGCTTCTTCCGTCGGTCAAGTTGTTTTCATAATTAGGGAAGAGAAAGGTACTAGTCATTGGTCAAAGTATGCTTTCTTGTTTCCTAAATAGATTTTCCTACGTTTATGTTTTTACCGAGACTCAGTCAGTTCCAATGTGGCACCGCCAAGTCCTATATAACAAATGGGAGATTTGGGAACGCGCAATAAGCGCAATAGCCCATGAGAGATCACTTGAAATCCTATGAATGCCATGAAAATGCTCTTCTCTTGCTATGTTTCTCCCTCGTCTTACCTTTTCCACTCACAACTTCACTTCGTCTCACTTTGCGCGAAGGCTCCTCCCTTTCAGTTGATAAACCTGACGATACTCTGACGTCGGAAGACGGTGCTTTTGCCGCGGGCTTTTATCCCGTGGGAGAAAATGCTTATTGCTTTGCCATTTGGTTCAGCAAACCATCTTGTAGTATCCACAACTGCACCGTCGTTTGGATGGCAAACCGCGACCAACCCGTCAATGGAAGATTCTCAAAGCTTTCTTTAAGAAAGAATGGTGACCTCGTACTGATCGATGCTGATCGTACGGTTGTTTGGGCCACAAGCACCGGCTCATCCTCCGGGTCATCAATGAAGTTGCTGCAACTCTTTGACACGGGCAATCTTGTCCTTCGTGACGAGCAGCACGTCATTTCGTGGCAAAGTTTTGACACGCCGACCAACACGCTTCTTCCTCTACAAAATCTCACTAGGAACACCGCGCTTGTTTCCCATCGAAGCAAGAACAACTTCTCTTCCGGCTATTACAGGCTTTATTTTGACAACGATAACCTTCTTCGTCTTCTTTTTAGTGGCCCTAAGATTACCAGTATCTATTGGCCAGATCCATGGCTTAATAGTTGGGACGCGGGAAGAACATCTTGGAATGATAGCAGAGTTGCAATTCTAGATCCTTACGGGAATTTCACTTCATCTGATGATTTGAAATTCTTAACATCCGATTATGGTGCAAAAGTTCAGAGAAGATTAACGGTCGATTATGATGGTAATGTTCGAGTTTATAGTCGGTCCGAAGGAGAGGAGTGGTCAGTTTCATGGCAAGCCAAATCTGACCCATGCACAATTCATGGCACTTGTGGACCTAATAGTATGTGTACATACCACCCTAGAGAGGGAAGAAGTTGCATTTGTGCTCCCGGATATGAAAGAGAGAATCTTTCCGACTGGACTCAAGGATGCAAGCCTAAGTTCAACAGCTTCTGTGACAGCAAAGTCGAAACCGAATTCGTCGAGTTACCACATGCCGATTTTTATGGGTATGACAAAGGCGTCTTCTTTAAATGGTTCACACTCGAGATGTGCAAGAAATTATGCTTGGATTTGTGCAATTGCTTGGGTATCCAATATAAAAACTTGAACTGTTACCCCAAGTTGCTTCTCTTAAATGGCCAATATTCACCCGGTGTTGAAGGGGGCATCCACTTCAGGCTCCCAAAATCCAATCTCTCCTCTTACAAATTACCGAGGATAGAGTACGCTGCTCTGCAATGTCCAGCCAACGAAGTTTTGCTACCAAGAACTTACGTAAAAAGACAAGAGAGTTCGGCAATCAAGATTTTGCTGATTTTCGCTGGGGCAATAGCTGGAATGGAGGCCATTGTTGTACTCACGGTTTGGTGCTTCTTACATGGAACCAGCCGAGAGAAAGGTAGAGCTCACATCGATGGATACCACGCTGGACCGACCGGATTCAGACGGTTCACGTACGACGAGCTGAAGAAGGCAACACGGAATTTCAGTGAGGAAATAGGAAAAGGAAGTGGAGGAACCGTACACAAGGCCGTGTTGTCAGATTCCAGGGTTGCAGCGGTCAAGCGGCTCCTTGAGGCTGACCAAGGTGAGAATGAGTTTCTGGCGGAGGTTAGCACCATAGGAAATCTTAACCACATGAACTTGATTGACATGTGGGGGTACTGCGCAGAAGGAAAGCACCGGCTTTTGATCTATGAATTCATGGAACATGGTTCCCTAGCGGAAAATTTGTCTTCTCCAACTGAACTCGATTGGTCCAAGAGGTTCGAAATTGCGGTAGGGTCGGCTAGGGGACTTGCTTATCTTCACGAAGAGTGCTTGGAATGGGTTCTTCATTGTGATGTGAAGCCACAAAACATTCTCCTTGATTCCATGTACCAACCGAAGGTGGCGGATTTTGGACTGTCGAAGATGCTCAAGAGGGAGGGACTGAAGGATTCAGCTTCTCAAGAATAAGAGGAACAAGAGGTTATATGGCTCCTGAATGGCTTTACAATATGTCAATCACCTCCAAAGTAGACGTGTACAGTTATGGGATTGTTCTGTTGGAGCTGGTGACTGGCAAGAGTCCAACAAGAGGGCTTGCAAATACTGAGGGTGGTGATGAGAATGAGAACAAAAGGTTGACTTCTTGGGTGAGAGAGAGGAAGAGAACAGGAATTCCAACGGAAACATGGATAAAGGAAATTGTGGATCCAAGGCTGACAGGGGAATATGACACTAGGATGGTTGGAGTTTTGGTTGCAGTGGCTCTTCAGTGTGTGGAGGAAGATAGAGATGCAAGACCCACCATGAGACAGGTGGTGGAGATGCTTTTGTGCTGCAGCGATGAAGATGAAGATGAAGATGAAATGATCCTAGCATAGGTCCTCTATCCGTACCTCGAGAATAAATTACGATTATAAGGTAAAGATCTTTGCATGTTTACAAGTATAAAGTAATGATAGTCACTGAATGTTTCCAAGTATAGGGTACTAGTCTTTGGATTTATCATGTTATGAGGTGTGTTGCTTTGCCTTTGTCTTTACATCATTTTATTGGGAGGATGATATAAACAATCCCAAAGTTTTTGTTGTATTGCATTATATATACGCTATTTTTTATGATATTCACTTTGTGACCTAGACTTCGAAAAATACCACCATGTTACGTGTTCTAATTTTTAGAACAATAGTTGGCCATGGCTAGGCCGTGTGATAGCTAGGCATGGCAATAGCAAAGCCTTGCAGCGGCAAAACCAGGCCAGGCTCTATGACTAGATATGGCCAAGCCAAGCTAGGCCTTATCCTGGCTTCCCTTCCATGCCATTTCCATGGCTGATGCTAGGATAGACGTTGGTCCTCCCTTCACCTTCTCGTAGCTTGTTGGCCCCCATGGATGGCCTTGGCGCACCCAAGAGAATTAGATGCAACATGCCTCGTCTTAGGCAAGTTAGTCAAGCAAGGATTGCAAGTTATTTCGGCTGATTGAGGAGGAATCTTAAGAACAATATGAAAACTTAAGCCAAAACTGAGTGATACCTATATTAATTATCTCAAGAACAATAGAACAGAAAAGCCCATTTTGATGGAGTCGCATTTAATCAACACATATCAAGTGTAGCTAAGTTTCGATCAATTAACTTACTGTATAAAAACTAATTCAGTCATCAAAGGTGAAGATATTTTTTTTCCTAACAATAAACGTAATACTTAAGTCACTGGTATTCAATTTTTTTTTCTAAATTATTGTTGACACATAAATTTTGACTAAATATTTATAATTAAAATTACATAGAAAATTAAGAACTAAATTGGCCCTACAAAAAAAGATTTTTCGCATCACCTAAGTAGTAAAATCATTCGCATCTACTAAGTTGTATTTTCTATTTATTTTTCCCTTATTTTACCCTATTTTCGGATAAATAAATCAAACAAAAAAAATAAAAGATAGAGAAATGGGTTGGGGCTGGGCTTAACCCCAGCCCCTTTTTCTTTTCCGCGCAGGCCTAGGGCCCAGCCCCTTCATTTTCTCTCCTCCAGCCCGGCCCGGCTCCCTCTCTCCTTCTTCCCTTGCGTTGTGCCTTACGCGCAGAGACTGACGACGCGCGCAAGGACAAGGACATCGGCGAGAGACCTGGATGGATAGGACGTGACTTTAATGCGCTGAGGAGCTCGAGGCGGTAGGCTTGGCCTCCGCGGATAAGGCGGTCGATCGGATGGCAATTCGGCCGAGGGGAGGCCGGTCGACGCACCGAGGACCGGCGGCCCAACCACCTCCGTCGACCGAGCACCTCGCCTATAAATAGGACGGGTGTGAGCTTGGTTGAAAGACACAGAAGAGGCAAGCAAACTCAGAGGACTTCCCGGAGAGACATCAGGGGAGACTCGAGAGTGAGCAAGTCGTCGAGAGAGGCTTGAGATCTGGAGAGAGAGAGTGAGCGGCGGGGGTTTCTGGAGATAGAAACCAGGGCTGAGAGAGAGAAATTAGAGAGATCCAAGAGCTTTGACTGAGGGGGAGAGCCGCCGCCAGCTACCGCGCCTGAGTCGCGGCCGACGATCCGCCACCATGCTCGCTTCCCCTTACGCCGAGCGCTGGTAAACCAGGGCTCTGATTTCGCCCTGTTTCGACCATGCCACTCTGGAGCTCGCGGCTGTCCAACTCGCGCGAGCTTTGCTCCGGTGTGTTGCTTAATGCTTGCCTTGAGTCCCGACGTAATTTCGAGCCCCGATTGGTCCGTTATTTTTGGCATGCGGAGGCTCGCGTGGCTGGCCGAGACAAGCTTGGCCACCTCCGTCCCAGATCGTTGGGAGCAGGGGCACGAGGGAGTTGGGTCCACGAAGGGGATACCGGGTCGTGAACCGGGTCGGGCGTGGGGCGCTCTCTGGGCTAGGGTTTCTGCTTTAGTGGGCCAGACTTGATTTGGTATAAATCTTGGGCTGGGCATTTCTTTTAATTGAGGGTGAGCTTGGGTTTCTTCAAAAAGGAAGCTCTGGGTTGGGCCCACGCTTGAAGCCCATTCGGGCCGATGGTTGACGACTCGGGTCTTTCCCAACCTGGGAATCCGACTCGGGTCATTTTTATAACAATATAATGTTATTTTAATAATAAAAATAAAAAATAGTTTTTTTTTTCAAAAATTAGAAAAATCCAAAAGTAATTTGCATTTTTCCAAAAAATAGAAAAACGCAAAAAAAAAAAAAAAAAAAAAAAAAAGAAGCCTTTGAGTGGTTTTCTTTTAGAGAGAGAGAGAGAGAGAGAGAGAGAAAAAAAGAAGTCCGAAAAAAAAAGGAAATCATGTTTAAGTTTTTGAAAGCACATATTGACTTATTCTAATCATGCCTTTATGATGCATGGATTTCTATCTCTTTAAACTGATGAGGAATTGAATTTTAGAATTCGTAATTGGTATAAAATGTTGCATAAATGCTTTACTTGATGTTTAAACAAGATTAAGTACCTGAAGGGCATTAATGATTAACTAATATAAATCAAGTCTTAAATCCTAATTTTTTTAGTTGCGCAGAAATAAAATATTTCCCCCAATATTTCACTTGGATTTCCAATCGATCTATCTCAAATCGATTAGTTGCAACTTCTATTTGAAATTAACTTACAAGTTAAAAATTTGAAACATAAGTTGTGAATTGATGGGCTTGGGATAGCACGAGCTAAGCCCTATGCTTAGGAAGCCATTAGCCATTGCACACAAGTGCTGAGTTGTTGAATTTATCAAACATACTCACCCCTAGTGAACACTGGAAGTAGAACCAAATAAAGGAAACCCCAATCAACTGTTGAGTTGTTGACATCAAAATTTTAAATTGAATTATAAAAGTAATGAGAACAAAACCAAAGCAAATAATACACAATTTCATTTTTAGTTTGATAAGTTTTGTTAACTAAATTACATCATTTATTTCATTATTAGCTAAATAGATTGGTTGATTAAATATATCGTTTAAGATACACTCTTTATTCTTTTTATTTTGTTTTGAAATTTAAACTTAAGAAGAAAAGAAGTTTGGGATGACAGATCCATAGTTTGTAAGTCAAATGTCGGTCACGTGGCCAATTGGGTTGGGTAGGCTTATTTTTCAAATTCCCTTACTTCTTCATGGGTGACCTGTCCTCCCCAATCTTTATGGAATCTTTTATGTTTGGATGCCCCTTCGTTGGGCTTTTTGTTTAAAGACTCTTGAGGTTCAATAATATTGAGAAGTGTTTTGACCAAAAAATCCATTATGGCGCTTAGGGATTTATATTATGCATATTAAATCCGAACATGCATGTTATATCATTCAGATATTTTCGACCATGTCATAATACATCCAGGTTACATTCAATTTCATATAGACTGATTAAATCATGTGCATCATGTTATGTTCCCCACGTTTCAATTGTTTAGTGCTGCGCAAATCTTTTCTTCAAAGACGAAGAAAGACTTGTATTTGAGTGATGCTCGGATTTTCAAGAAGACTGACCAAAAGTCCATCACCGGCGCAGACTTCTGTTTGCAAGCTCGCCAGTTTTAGGTAATTTCTTTTATGATTACACGAAACATCATATTACCTTTCGTTTTTGTAATGTAAGATGCTCATTGCATGCTCTTAGGCTTCTGTTAGTTTTGGATGTTCAATCGTTGCGCAAAAAGGAGCTTGGGAATGTTCTATCACTGTGAATCTCTATCTTGCGTGTTTTCACTTTATCCTCAAGTAGGATACTTGTCTGTGCCTAGCACTCGGAAGAAAATAAAGTGGAAGCCAAGTGTGAGATCCACGTCAATCTGCAAGGAAGGAGATATGCTGTCTTTTTACTTTTATGAGATCCCATGTCAGTGAGAGTTTCTTAGTTTCTGGGTTATTGTAACGTAACTAGGGTTGTTTGATAAAAGAAAAAACAAAAGTTAAGAAGGTGTTGAATAATGTTAGTTTGGTCCGATTGCACCCTAGGGAACTGAATCAAAAGGATGGAACCATGAATAACCCAAACCCGTTTGGCCTAGTCCAGTTTAAAATTGGACCGGTGCTCACCATCGGAGGCTAACAATACGACTTAGAGGGAAGGTGAATAGGTTGTTTTAGAAAACTTGACAATCTTTCGCGAAAATGAGTAGATGTTAAGTAAAGATTAGGTTAATGTGATGTTTCAATGCTCGTGATCATAACGTGTGCTTATGAGAGTAAAAAGAGTGAAATAACCATCTTTAATATGACAATCTCTCTCTCCCTCTCTCTCTCTAACATTTGGTATGTATGATCTTCTATTTTATAACCATCTTTAATCTATCCATTGGAGGTAGACTAGAGAGGCAAAGAGCTGTCAAAGTTACCGTTGAGTTGTTGTCTAGAGATAACACTGCCCATACAATCCTTTGTCCAGAACATTTGCATGCTGCCCAAAAATAGCATATTTGTTGTCCTTTTATTGCAATCTTTGACAGACCTATCAGACTATTTAGTTACTTAATTATTGTTTCCACTTGAATTCTACTACTGTGCGAATCCACAAGTACAACGGCTATATTAATTGAATCAACAAACATTATCAACATGTACATTGTTACCACAACAACAATGATCTGATACTGATATTATCGTCATAGACATTGACATTAGTTGATCTTTTGGGTCCGTTGGTACTATTCATGGGAAATCCGTATCACGAAGTAATGCAATTTTCTGTCCACTGGATCATACCATGGATCTTGCTTGGTCCTTTGTAATAAACATTTGTATATACCATAGTAAACATTATATTAAGGATAATTTGGACATCATCAAAATCATTTGAAGATATTTCAACAACACTCACCCCTACCAATAATGGGTGTTGGGGTAAAATTTACGTAACCACATCCCCAGACTCGAAATCTTTGGTTCGCAGGAGGAGTAAGTCAGGTTCCCATGTCTTTCTTGACTCCTTATTGACCCATAATAGATTAGTGATGGCTCCAAAACTTACTATCCAATGAGTCAATTAAATGAAGAAACTAAGTTGTGTATAGTGGGATTTGAAAAAGCCCATGCAAAATTAAGCATTCCAAAATTAAGCATCACCTCGCAAGATGGACTGTTCAATGTCTACTTGGTAATCCATCAAACTCATATCCGGGTGATAATCTTACACTTAGATAGCCCGTTCAAGAGGATCGTGACAAGAAGTGATGCAAGAAATGGAGATTAAATGAGTGTTTAGAGAGTACATGAACCAGCAGGAAACAAAAAAGTCGAAAGGGTTGAATTCACTTATGAAATCAATCGGTTCAAGAGCTTTAGTGCTCATGTCAATTTAAATTCAGTGGTAGGGTTCAAGGTCCTAAAACTACGATACTTATAGTTCCTAAATGCCATGAATGCGGCAAGTAACGTGAATGCAAGATCATGCAATGTGGATTTTTTTTTTTTTTTTGGAGGTGAAATTTCGTGATCCTTGGCAAATATGATGTCTAAGTTATTAAGAGCGGTCCCCAATTCCTAAAGTAGGATTCGACTTCCTAAAACTACGATGCCTCTAATTTCTAAAAGTAGAGAGAGGTAATATGAAATGTGGGTTTAAGAGGGTGCAAGTATGTGGTTTTGGGTTAGAGTTGAATTCTGCTGTCATCAGCAAATTCAATCCCTAATTTTTATTAATGCATGAATGGCTTATGAGAAGGGAAACTTAGGTATCAACAAGCTACAATGTCTCTAGCTTGTAAATGCAGCAAGAAAAGTGAGTGCAGGATTAAGTAAAATCCATGTTTTTAGTCAAGGGTCGTTGACCGTGAACTTGGTCTGTAATTTGCATGGAATGTATGAATGACTTGTGAACGAAAATTTAGGTGTTGATAATACTATTTGCATATGACTTGTGTATGAAGAAGATGTTCATTCTACATACTGAAATACACATTACTGAGTGTTGATTATTTTATCATCTTTAAAATATCATAGGGATTTTTTTCACTTCCATGCTAATGAAAATATAGCGGAAGGTTAACAGCTATACGGAAATTAAAAGTCGTGTAGTATTGTGTAACATTAACGTTTCGTCCATGCAAAAATGTACATTGCCTCCAATTCTCCAGACTGAGGAGAGTTTTGTAAATTTCCTTCTTTTTCCGAGACTGTATACACTTTTATGTCCTTACTCGTCTTCTTTAAGTAAGGAGGAGATCAGCGTGACTTAGAAATCGGTGTAGGGGAAAGCTTGAGTAGCGTTCGAAGGAGGTCGCGTTTGATCGGAATTCCGATCCATCCTGACGTTAGTAAGAACTAAATGGGTTTCGAAGCTGGAGAACAGGCTCGAGATCCCGTCCAAAATACTGACGACACGTCCAACTTGGAAAATCCGGTTTGTTTTTGACTTGCCTAGTCATAAAGATGAACTACTCATTTTAGACCTTCTTCTAATTAATCAGTTCCATATCGCGCAAAATTATAATCTAACCGATGTCTGCATTGCTATGTGTGAGCTTTCCCATAGTAGACCATCTCACTAAATTCGGGTGTTCATTGACTACATCACATTGAGAAATATCTTAACAACGCCTACAATGAGAATTCTTCGCCACTAATAACTTTTTGAGAAATATTAATCAAAGACAAATTTATCAAGTTTGTATAACAAGCGATAATATCAAAACTTGTTATTAGGCGATGAATTTAGCCTGACAATTTATCTAACGAGTGATAATATCAAAACTTGTTATCGATTGATGAATTTAGCCTGACTTGTTTAAAAGCTCATTTTCAATCTACCACTCTTATTAAATTGGATTTAGGAGTCAATTTAGTATAGCTGGCATTGCTTTTGCATCAATCCATAATGGCATGCCAAAACAGGTTATTCCACCAATGTAAATTGGCTTTGAGTCAATTTAGTATGGTTCGCATTGCTTTTGCATCGGTCCACAATGACATGCCAACCTTGGAATAGGTTATTCCACCACTGCATATGAAATTTCACCAGTTTCATCTTCTCTCATAAATGCAGTAATAAACCTACTTTTCAATCAATCACTAGAAGATTCTTATATAAAGGATGAAAAAATAAAATAAAATAAAATTACTCCTTGGGATAATCTATAGACACCCTTACTTTTTTTCATGTTCTATGAAATTGATGTCATGTATAGTCATGGTTATTTATTAGAAGTTAAGAATCATTTTGTTTGAAGGAAAAACATCTTCAAAAAAATACTTTCCAACTTTTCGTTGCTTGAATGACAGAAAGATATGCGCTGAATAGAAAAAGTTTTTATGTTGACTAATAAGCGCAAACCAAATCGGAAAAATGACTTCTCCTGCACGTAAAGAGGAAATCAATTTCCCTAATAGGAAAACAATTACATATCAGATATCAGATCTTATCGGGAATCTCTCTCTCTCTCTCTCTCTCTCTCTCTCTCAAATTCATTAGGTTTGATTGTTCCGAAATCTGTTTTCAAAAAGATTTTCATTATATTCTCTATTATTTTGTTGCACTGCCGAATGGACAACAAGAAGATGCCGAGTCAAAAGTTTTTTTTTTTTTTGGTAAAAGGTAAGAAATATATTAAGGAAAGGCCAAATGTACAAAAGATCTTGACACCAGTAGCTTGCACTCCAAAATGTAGTAACAAAAGAAGTGGAAGGGTGACGAGATGCAAAAGCGCAAGGGCGGCACAACAACTACAACAACAAGGCCAAACTAAGCACGGCTAGCTCGACCCCGCTACCAAACAGAGACATAAGCAAGAGGAGGCCAACGTCAGTTCAAGGACCTACGGGTCCCCATTGAAAATAATCGGGTCTAGGCTCCAAATTCTCTCGCAGCCTCTACATTTTTAAATTGTCTTCGACGTTCCCGAAGGTGATAGCCTTGTCTCGGACCACTTTGAAGAGGTGGTTTCTTCATGGCCGAATCGAGAGCTGGTCTCTAAAGATGATGTCATTCCTGTTTTTCCAAATGATATGACACAACGCGCCAAAGGAAAAGCGGGCTATGCACTTATAGAAATCTTTCCCCATCAAATAGGTAGTTGCCCATCGGAGGTCCCCCCAAGCTACATTGCGGGGTAAATTGCATCACGGAAGCCCAAAAAGAAAGCAACGCTAGTCGTGACACGACGAGTCAAAAAAC